>OX596250.1:14631411-14758854 GCA_951394255.1 Polyploca ridens
TTCTGCGTTGATATCTCCTTATTAATGCTTACTTGTACAGTATACTGCCATCTATCTATAGCACATACATAACTCATAGGTAAGTTATTTCTTCACATGACTTAGTCATAACAAATGTAATAAAATGAAATGTTTGATTATAAATTCGAAACGCATTGCTGTTTGTGATATGGCGTGTCACATATTGATGGTTGGCCGAGCCAGCTGTTGCCAATTGTTATCAGTGACATTTTTCCATTCAAACACAAATGTGCTTCAAAACTGTATATTAATTAGCTGTTTAATAACAGGATTGCTTCTATTTTATTTCTGAAGGCTTTTCTACATGATATCATATTATTGTTTGAAAGGACCGAGACTTTAACTTTAACGAATAAATGTAAGGTGTCCTTAGTTATTTCTGGTATTTAAATCATGAATAATAAATGGAGCGCGACCAGCGCGTGTAAAGGGTATTACACTATGACATTACTGTGCTTAAATTACTGGCAATACAGAGCGGAACGACAATAATTAAATAGGTAATTAAATTCGACGATATATTCACGGTATTGTCATGAATAATTCGTGTTGTGAAATTATTTCATTGCTATGACAAAAAAAAAGAAACCAAGAGTCCTGAAATTGTTACTTAAGAGTACCTACTATATGACCCACGACACGACGATATGACACATGGGGCATCACTCACGCGTTACCGACACTTACCTCTCCCCAAAGAGCTCAGGCAAGAACACATCATAAAGATATTTGGATTAGGGGAAATTTCTTCTCCAGTCGAGCTCCTAAAACCACTTCTCTTTATTGCAAGTAGAACTCGAGGTGATAACAAAGAATCAAAGAACCTAGTGAATTTTAGTAATCAAGAAACCGTACTAACCGGCGTCATCAATTGCGGCGTGGCCAGTGGGCTGGCAAGACTGGAGGTAAAGCTGATCCCGCTGCCCAGATCAAAGTCGCATATCTTGACCGGGCACAGTCTGTCTGTGTACACGCATAGGATGTTCTCCGGCTTGAGATCGCGATGGGCGACGCCCTTTCCGTGCAGGAAATGTAACGCGTTCGCAATCTCTCGCACGATCTCAGCCGCTTGCGGCTCTGAGAAGTAGTGATGCTCCTGTATGCGCGACAGGAGTTGACCGCCGTTGATCTGTTCACAAACAAACGAACAAACACGTTAATAAAATAGCGACGCGATAGGTGGAACTTAACTAACCACGCTAACTGGCCCGTTATAGAAAGAGTATCAAAACATGTCTCAAGAATATGTATTAGTCGAAAATAAACCTAAAGCCATAGGTGTGGGATCCAAATTTAATAGTATTAATCTTGCATTGGTCTTTGATTGGCTTTCTATATGGACCATAGGGTATAAAGATTTCGTGTGATACAAGATAAAACGCAATGATATATGGTAATAGAGCCTCATTTTGCGATGATATTATAAATATTTCCCGTATAGAACGTTTTCTATATCTAAAATAGAAGTTCAATAGTTTATCAACAAATATGTCTAAGCAGACAAAACAATATAAAGGAACACAAACAAAGTAATATAATATCGCACATGTATATTGTCATATCTGTTATTCTTCATATAATTAACAATCTAACTATGGTTGTTATTGATAAAAATAAAGACACAAATATGTATGAGGTATAAGCTGCGTCATTAGTTTCTAAACCGTGTGATTTAATCAACGTATTCAATACAATACCATCACCTACATACCGTATAAAAACGATAGAGCGATTCTCGCTTTGTTTATTCCTAACATGGTTAGAAATAGAACCATCCGATGTAAAAGTAGTTTTGATTGGTACGCGTAAGAGGGCTAAGGCCAATTCTTGTCAATTAAAAAAAACTGTGTCTCCATCCATCTATAGAAATAACAACATATACGAGGTAGGTACCTCAAAAAACAAATTTATAAAAAAATTGCCCCTGTCTGTTTGTTCCGGCTAATTTCCAAAACGGCTGGACCGATTTTGCCGGGATTTTCACTGCCAGATAGATGATGTTAGAAAGAGTTTCTACTTTACTTTTATTTTATAAAAAATAAGGTTCCGCGCAAAAACAGCTAGTCATGCATGACTATATAAATTAGGCCACCTTTATGTTATATAATAAACTAGTATTAATTATCCTCAAAATAGAATTGAACGATTAAAATTGGAAGATTAATTAGAACCAAAACCGCAACAGAAAACAATGTACATTATTTAATTGTTATAATGATAGGAATTACTTATATTCAATGTTAAATTGTGCGAACATACAGTGTGCAAATAAAACATATTTTCCGCGTGTCGCACAACAAACGACTTGTTAAAATTTATTGTTAAATTGTGGAATACATCAACATGTGTTATAAGTGACTCATTGAAACAATGCGTGTGATTATTTCACTACCATCCACACGCAGGGACTAGGTACCTGGTACATAATATGGATATAATGAATATAGGATATATTGAACTTTCTGCGTTATTTTTAACCGACTTAAAAAGGAGGAGGTTATCATCAATTCAGATGTTTGTATGTTTTTTTTTTTTTATGTTAGGGCATAACTCCGTCATATATAGACGGATTTGCAAAATTCTTTTTTTGTTCGAAAGGGGTTTATACCGAAATGGTCCCATAGAAATTTCATATAGATGCAACTAAAAATTCAAAAATAAATTAACTTTTTAACGAAAAAATAAACCGCCTTCAAAGTACACTAAAAAGCACAGATTACAGAATAAATTGCGATGAAGGCGGTTTATTTTTTGTTAAAAAGTTAATTTATACTATAAGACAGCGGATATCCTTTACCCTTAATTTTAATTGTGTGATTATTTTATGGACATAATGTTAGTTTTGATACGTTTATATTTTACTTATTTGCTGTGCCCTAACAGGATTTCACGTTTGCTTCATTATAATTACATTTGTCATCTTCTTGTTACCCCTGAATGCAATAAAGTTTAAATTTGAAGTATCCTTATGAACGAGAATACCAACAAAATGCTGACTCACTCTAAGTCAACCTATATTTCATTCAAATTAATTTATTGTGTTCAAAATTGCATCATAAAACTGATGTAACTATAACAATAAACTTGAAACAACAATGATCAATATACAACTTATTCTACGACTATGAGTAATGGACAGAAAAATGAAAATTCTTTCAACGTGTGTCAGCTTTCATGTATTACGAATTCATAACTATCGGAGCGAAGCGTGAATAATTATTTCTCTTCTTGAATTATGAATGAACTTATTGCGGATGATGACCTAAACTTTGGCAGGAGCGAGGCAGATGGTGAATGGAAAAATATGTTCACTTCATATTCTTTTGTGCAGAAATTTCGCGATAAAATTCAGAGATAACTGTGTCGCACGCTGTTCCGGAAGAAAGAAATGAGAAAGTCAACGGTTGTCAACGGCTATTCAAATATAGTCTCACCTTCTCGAAGACAAGATAGAACTTGTCGGTGTCCTCAAAGAATTCAATGAGCTGGATTATGTTCGGGTGTCCCTGGCAGTAGTGGAAGGTCTCCACCTCGCGGAACACCCTGGCGCGGGCGTGCCCCGGCACTTTATCGATGATCTTCACAGCAAACTCTTGCCCCGTGTATATGTTCACGCACGTCTGTACCGACGCGTATGCGCCCTCGCCTAACACCTCACCCGTCAGCTTGTACAGGTCTGTTCATCAAAACAATAACTACATTAGAATATGAGACTGTCGAATAAACTCATCTACCTACTGATGACAGATCATCAGTTAACCAAGTCACTAATTACTTCAGTCATCTTCAAAACAAAAGGCTTAATATGAATGAAAGCTACCTTGGAAACATGAGGTGACAACGGAGCTGCCTGAGCGCTTCTTCCTGCGGCGCTTCCTGCGCGCCTCTTCCTTGCGTCGCTGCAAGTCCTCGCTGTCGGGGATGGGCACCGGAGCGGACGGTTCCGAGCCTCGCGGGCTCTCGTCCGACTCGCGCTCGCTGCCCGACTGGCTGCTGCAGCGGCCGACGCCTGGAACAATTCAAAATATACATTATTTATGTACGTTGCGTTGCGTTGATCAAACAATTTTTCTAGTAATTGATTGTAATCACGATCTTACGAGAATAATATAAGCGTATCCATATGATCCGATCTAATTTGAACTAAATGCTGGGGATGAATTCATTCTTCCACTAGTTCATACAATATGGAAACTCTAAAGCCAGATGTTGTGACGCGATTAAGAGGACTCGTCGGAGACACAATGACGGCGCATTCTACAATCTCATCACAGTGAATGCATTAGCGACGTCCCTTGTTTCGTCGGGCGCATGAATATTGCAGAACGTTACGTATGCCGCATCGGTACAATAACGCGGGTCTGTACTGTACCGGGACGACTCTCACTTCGCTTTTGGTGCCAACACTGCCAACTGTCAAGCCATTGTTTCAAGTTTTCACCATGTTTGTATTTTAAATGTTCTATACATTTGCATACGTTTAAACACCTAAAAAATACGTAACAATTGGATAACAGCATTTGGAGAGTAAATAGAAATTTTCTAATCGTCAAACAGTGCGAAGTTGTGAAACATGCTAGGAACACAGACATGGATGTTTTAAGGGAACGAACGTGTGACGCTTGTCATTGATATTATAATTGTGACGTGAGACGTGACTCTGCAGGCTGAGTTGGCAAACAAAGCCGGTTCAACGACCGGCGCGGCCGCACCCAGCGCTGCGCGTACGCGCCCACGTTACGCGATCGGCCTCTTGGCGCAGACAGAAGCTAACGAGCTCATAAGCACAGGGGAACACGTTATCAATCGAATAGTTTACGAGGCCGCTTGTAAATTTGGCCAAATCCTCGTACTCGATTCGGCTGCCACTTCAGTTTAAAAGGCAAATTACGTAGCTCATATTCTTTCAAGTCCTGAGATAAGCCGTGATCTGACAGTCGCTATTGCGGCGAGCAGCTATTTAACTAGGTATACATAGACAAACCATAAAAATGACTGCTTAGACAACAAAGTCATGTCATGTGTGAATACGTGATGCGTACGGTGATGGAATCATTCCTTCCTTCCGTATTGAATGATGACTCGTTACGAGCTGGTGTGAATCCGAGCACGTTCAATAGACGCTGTAGCATTGCGTGCATTATACGTGTTTTATGCGTTCTATACGTTAAGTTTAGTGATAAAAGCGAAACTTAAGTATTAATTGCACGCGATGACCTCAGCTCGGGACGCACGGCAACAGGCAAATGCGCAATAACCGTACGATTGTAACAATCGGGCTAGAGGCACGCCCACACAGGTAGGTACACAATCACCCGTTTCGACACAGAGACTTCCTGTTTATATACGGAATTGTTCTATATTCTCATAGAAATATTATTGAAGCGGAACATAACAACGATAATTTGCGTCTGTTTGTAAATATTACCTTCCATTATTGTTACAAAAAAGAGGAAGAGCTTCAGTGTGCAGCCAGGAGACTTTCAGTTGTAATATCTCGATAGAATGAATCATCGCTTGTCTGATCCGTAAACCCAAAATTTGATGTGTCATGAAAAGTCTGCCCACATTTCACCTTGATTGCCAAAAATAAGCCCCGACTTATATGTTATCAGCGGTTCCAAATAACGGTATCGTTAAATTTCAGAGGCTAGATAACGGGCAGATAAGTGATTTATATATTCACATTTTAAGTTACGCGCACGAATCGCCACCAAATCTAATGCACGCAAAACGGAACCGAATAAAGTAAATGCGTTATTGATTTTATTTACGATGTTAGCAAAGTAATCGAACACTTGTCTTCGAGTATCGCGTGACACGTCGTCCGCTGCGGCTCCACGTGGCAGAACACACGGTTCGCAACGTGGTTGTTATGTAAAAAGTACCGACAACCGAGTTCGGCGGTACGTGCCACCATCACAGTTTACAATTAACGACCAATACACCTTATGAAATGATTCTGGCCAGAACTTCGCCAATAATTTCCGCGAGGTCACACTAGAAACAATGAACGACCCAAAAATATGGGCGATGCTGACAAATTGCTTAAACAAAAGACTATCAAAATTTTAACAATTGTTACACAAATTAAGCACGAAGGTATTTTCTGAATTTCTAAATCTAGGTAAAGTTGAAACAATTATGTACTGAGTCATTGTAAACACAATTCCGTAAATTAACCTGGCAAATGCAAATCCATGTATGAATTAATTATGTAGTTAGGTGTGCGAGAGGGTATGTGCTAGTCGTTCGACATGTGGCATGATTTGCCAATTGTTGATTGGTGGAATGTTGATTAGAGAGCTAACTATTAGTTTTATTCTAATACTCAAATTGTCACCACTACATTTGTGCCCTGAGCCTGGAGGTTTCTACTTTCTAATCTGGTCGGTTGGCATTGACGCTTGGCCACGAATACGCTCTCTAGTGTTCCGATCGCAAGCCCATTATACTTTTGTTTTATACCCTTAAGCTGCTTCGGAACAAGACACTTTCTAATTGCTATGCAAATGCCCTGTTCACTGATAATAACTTTTCTCTAATTACCATCGTTGCTTTTGTCTGGTCGCGATAATGCAGCTCGAGTACCGAACATGGTATCCCTGTACATTATTATTCTCAAAGATAGCTAATAAAGATTATAATTATATTTATCTATAAGATGGTAAACATTGCTATCATCAAACGGTATAAGTGCAAACTTAGTGAAGTACTTAATAACAACATCATTATCAGTGTACCTTACGCAAATAGTCTTACGTAATGAATGATATTAATACTTTTATTTGTTCTTTTGCAAATCTATATCTATTCATATCGATAAAGCTTAGTTGGTTATAAAGTTACAACAAATGATTACGAAATTGTACTGGACCTACGTATATCATATTTTTCTTGTGACTAAGAAATAACGCTCTGTAAGCTAGTGATGAAGCAGCAAGATATAAGAGTATTCTTAATTTCTTTGTCCCGGAGTTATACTTGAGTTTATTTCAACGCAGACGACATACTTAGTGAGCAAACTAGTTATTTATAAAACGAATACATAATTATCACAAAGAGCACAGATCAAAGTCTACAGACGTACATCTGTGGTGTTAAACAAATTGCCAACTCAGTGTGGCTGGCAGTACTGCCGAACTAAACCAGATAAAATCTCGGTGAAACTTCAACTAGGGCGTTTGAAACTACATACAGCTAAGCTAACTAAAGTGCATACTAAACCACTTTCACTGCGCACTGATACAGTCCCAGTAACTTAATGATGATAATCCGTATGTCAATAAAATTCTGGTCACGCACATCTGATCGCAGAATAAAGCATATTTGGTACGGACCAAAAATATGAATGACGCACTTATACCAGAAATGGTATCATGTGAAATGTATAAGTTAAGTTTCGCTTATTTAAAGCAGATAATACTGGAAAAATAAAATAGCGTTGTTGCAATATCTGTTAACTTGATTCATGACTGAACTCAAGTCTAAGCAGTATATGCTAAAGTACATATTGTAAGTAGTATATAACCACTAGACTCCGAAATAATAGAACGTAACGGAGCATGAATCACAATACGCAGTTCGCGTGTTATGTTATGTAACGTAGGTGTCTGGCTGGCGTGATATTTGGGGTCCGATGCAAGCGGCAGAAATCGATACGCAAAACTAAGGCGCAATAGGGGAGCGAAGTGTGGGGTATGTTGTATATTAGGTACGCCAGACCAGGCATGAAGTCTATCATGGTCAAGGTTACTCAAACGATAGACACGGCTGACTGACTTTAATAAACATAAATCGAAATTGTTTTCTTAACGCATAGACAAGAATCTCTATTATAAAGGCATTACCTATTACGAGCTAAAGATAAAGCTCCAATATGCCAGCTTCAATATTGAGTCTTTAATTGTAGTTCTACTCCAGAATGTAACCCGTTGGTTCTCGCGAGGGACGCGCGTCCTATTATAACAATTGATGTCATTGTTATATTTTTAACCACGAGCCAAGCGATTTAATCGTTTACCGAAGAGAAGAGGTGAACTCGCAAGCAAAAATCACTTTAGTTCTGAAGCACGAAAGTTTATGCGGAAGAGTTACCGGATATAATAAAAAAAGCTGTTGCATCAACGATAATTTTCGCAATTTTTGTTTACAAATTGTCTGAGAATTCAGTCCATAATATAAATTAATGACAGATCTGTGTTACAAACAGACCAATGTAAAATAAATTGTATGAAAATGTATGTCCATGCAATTGTACTTGTTGTCACGAAATAATGATAATTTCCGAGAATGTTATATAAATGTAGTAACTCCAGTTGAGTGCGCTTTTTGTTTTAGTAGGTGACCTTGGCCGTGAACGTTGTGGGGCGACGCGCTTCAGCAGCCATGTTTAAATGGAACCGTGGAGAGTAATGAAATTGCATTCAATTATAAACGCATTCCAAGCCAATTTGTTTTTAAAACTGAACATTCGTAACAGCCAATAATGATATGGTGATTTAGACAAGAAAGCAGCATTGTGCAACGCAAAGACCGAGATATGCCATGTACATTCATTTAAGCAACGTGGATTGTGGCCTGTTATTTCATGAATTTCGATATTCTTGAGGAATATCAGCGATATTGACAAATTGAAATTGAAACTGATAGTGAATCTTAAAACAATGCTTATCGTAGGAAAGATAATAATGATAAATGACTTCTTCAATGAATTCATGGATTAAAGTGTTGGAGTATGAGATTTTAATGGAGGACAAGGAATAGACAAGGAATAGTTAGTCAATTTGGGTAATAAAATGCTGTTCTTCCCAAATTGTGCTGAAATCAGTTCTCATTTGATTACACTTAATCTTACTCTTGTTTTTACTTTGAGTGAATGAAAAGCCATGGCGGAGGAAAATTTTGGTTTTATTATTCTAATAGAACTCATAAAACATGAGATTTACATCGAGACTAAAATACTTATAATACATTTAGAAGATTTTATTGCTGTAAACTATAGTTCTTTTAAGACATTAAAATACCCATGTAGGTAGGTAGTATAACTAAAATACTGAAGGTAAAATAAACTCGAGTTCAGCTAATATTACGAAACTGCAAATTGCGAAACACCGTGTTGGGTGACCGGTCAACGTTCGCTCCAAGTAACATGAACTTTGACATTTAAAACCGTTGAATAGGGTTTACAGATGTTTAAATAAAAATGTATTATATAAATGGTGGTATTGTAAATATAGCGGAATTGTTTCCTTAGATGAAACCTTACAATGACAACCTAATGTAACAATGAAAAACATTAAAATGTACGTACAGTAGTAAAGAGAAAAGAAGGCACACAAATATTGGCGTCACTCTGTGATCGTAAACTTGTGAGCATAAATCGCAATGTATTGAGTATGGTCAGTGTTTCATGACATATTTATGGTTACATATGACAAGAAGTAAATATTGACAGCAATACATAGATCTGCTCTTCATTAACGCTCCTATTATTATCAATCAACGGCATAGAAGATTCATCAGAATAGTTGTACAAAATTTTAAATCTATCAATAAATAATGCAAGACAGCTGCTATGGTCGGACTGAGTCATATTATTGGAGAAGAAATCGTAAGACTAATAAAATGATGTAACGCACAGAACCAACACTTATCAGTAAAATACTACTTGAATCATCTAGCTAGTAGTGTTTAAGGATAATTGAATGAATTTACAGGATTGTAACGTATTTTCATTGAGCATCCTGTGGTGTCATAATATCTCGTCATCTTATAAGTGATCCTATGTAATAGTTCAACATGGCAGCAATAATATCTGGAAATAGAGTTGACTATCTACAAAGCAATCACAAAATGAATATAAGCATCGAAAGATTAAACGATAAAAGTTCTAGAAGGTTCTTGTTACAATGGCTAGTCCTTTGTAATAAGTATACATATTGGTAGCTGTGTAACAACATTGCTCGACTACGCAGTAGGCTCAAAAAGCCGGTCAGCCAAATATTGATACATTCAGCCAACATTAAAATACATACTATACATACGTCCAAGTGGATGTATACAGTGAATACTGCTCAATGAGATAACATGAATAATAAAATAATTTGTAACTCACCGCTATCTACACTCTCTTCTGAAACCTTCTTCACCATCTTGATTGCTTGTTGCGTTGATATAGCGATATTGATAATTTTAATGAGTAGGTGTACTACTCTTGAAAAGCCGCTTTCAAACTTGTGCGGCCGCCTTCTCGACGTGAAATCGGAACGACGTTAAATGCAAGAATAGAAAATAAACGCCAAAATAATAATTATAAAAGCACCACGGTCGAGAAGGATTTACGGAAAATGTGCCGGAAGGTAATAAACAAACACTGCTAGAAGGCGGAATAAAAAAACTGCTGGTGTCTTTAGCGATCCATCCTACACACGCCCGCCCGTTCGATGTTCTGAAATCCAACTGAAGAGTTGTCGAGCCGCGGGCACGGAGCCGGCCGACCCGGCGCGCACATACACCCCCCGCAGCCCGCAGCCCGCAGCCGCCTCGCCCCGCACCCATCATCTACCGGTCTCAAAACTGTGCGTCGTTGTTGTGGCCTCTCTCGCCCGCGCATGCGTACTCACTCGCACCGCTGACGTGTTTATATTTTTTGTAGTTTATTTTTTCACAACGTCGTAGATAACTCTGCATAGTATATTATAGACTAGGAGGGCACGACAGAAATGGTAACGATAAGGTAAATGGATGAAATCGGGTTCATCGGATAGAGGATACCTCTCTGATGCCAAATAAGTCGGTCTGCCTGCGCCAATTGGTTGCGTTATCTAGATATGGCGCCTGAAAAACGGTTTATCGTGACCGAAAAAAAATGATAAGGTAAATGGCTGAGCTCGACGTAGAAAGTAAGTAGTAGTTGTACTGATGTCATTATAAAAAAAACTGACCAAATATTCGGTTGCGTTATCTAGATATGGCGGCTGAAAAACTGTTTATCGTGACCGAAAAAAAACGATAAGGTAAATGGCTGAGCTCGATGAATCATGGAAGTATTAGTGCATACTAGCTTAGTAATAAAAAAACTGACAAAAATTTTGGTTGCGTTTCGTAGTTATAAGCGATCTACGTAATAATTATCAATATGGATAATTTTAGTGTTTTACGGTTTCGCGGAATTTACATTGTCAAGAATATGAAAATTTTATTAGTGCCACCCCTCCCTTTATATCCCCCGCTACTCCGCCTGCACTGAGCGGCATTCACGAGTCAACAGACATAGTATAAGATTATAACATTGTTGTGAAAGTTTTTTTTTTTTTTTTTTTTTTACTGTTTATAGGCCTGTGTTTGACCGCAATCTCACCATGGTAAGTGATGATGCGGCCGAAGGTGGTAAGCACACAAAGCCTAGAAGGAACTGGCTCCCAAGTGCAGCTGTCGGAACATACCGAAAGGTGCTTGGCGACAGATTTTCAACTTGAGGGTGGTAGCCAGCCAGGCGGGTACTACAAAGTACCCTACCACCGTGCTATGGTTTCCTCACGATGTTTTCCTTCACCGAAAGCTCAAGCTCATTGTAGGATTCGAACCTGGGACCTTCGTCTCGGTATCCGACGTCACTACCACTGAGCTATCATCGCCTTAAACCACTGCACTAGTTACCTGCACGAGCTTACAGGCAAGTTCAGGCAATGCTTACTCGCGCTGTTCACGAGTTGACAAAAGTGTTTTATTATAAATATGTCAGAATTAATGTACCAGATTAGTGAAAATAGTGTAAAAATGAAAAAGTTGTGTTTTTTAATGAGAACTCTTTAAAAAAATCATCATCATCATCAGCCTATCCCTATCCCACTGCTGACGCTCCTTTCACAAAAGAGGGTGAAAGGGACTAGGCAATACTCCACTACGCATGCCTACTGCGAATTGGTGGAGGTAGGCTAGTGGTCAAACTACTGTTGGAATTTTTCATGCCGCCTAGGAGGCATCCTACTACCTTAACGACTATCATAATTATGTTATAACCGGGACCAACGGCTTGACGTGCCTTCCGAAGCACAGAAACGCTCGATTCGAAATACCACTAGGCCCATCTAGGTACTAACCACGACGGTGGTAACCGATCGATTAAAAAGGGCTAATCATGCTACACCACGAGCGCATTAAAAAAAGTGTTACAAATTCGAGGTAATCGTATCTGAAGTACGCAAACATATAATTACCAAATAACATAGATTGTCATTGTAGTTATCATTTATCATGTTATAAAAAGTTTACAGCAGTTAAAAGTACGTCCACTTTATATCACTAAGAAAAACGCAGTACCAGATACACATAATTGATTACCAGACACACAGTTGAAGAAATTCTACTTACAGTGCCTAATATACCGAGCACACCTTAATATTTATATTATATAATATTCTTGCTAAAAACAAAGATTTTTTTTTTTTTTTTTTTATACTACTTAGGTAGCAAACAAGCATACGGCCCGCCTGATGGTAAGCGGTTACCGTAGCCTATGGACGCTTGCAACACCAGGGGTATCACTCGCGCGTTGCCGACCCTGCAGAAATCTCTTCACACCCTTCTTGAAGAACCCCATGCTGTACTCCATTGGGAAAACCTCGGCAGGGAGCTCATTCCACAATCTGAGCGTCCGCGGAAGAAAGCTCCTTTGAGACCGCACAGTTCGAAACAATTCTGGTTTCAATGTGTGAGGATGGACTCCCTGTCGATGGCGAGAGTTGCGATGGTGGAAGGTAGCTGTGGGCATCATCTTAAACAATTCTTCAGAACACTGTCCGTTGTACAAGTGGTAGAACACACATAAAGAGGCAAAGTCTCTCCTCAGGCTGAGCGGCTCTAAGCCGCTTGTGAGCTCGGCATCGTCAACTATTCTAGCGGCACGTCGCTGAACCGAGTCTAGAGGCCCAAGCTGGTATCCAGGTGCCCCCGCCCACAGATGACAACAGTACTCCATATGAGGCCGGACTTGCGACTTATAAAGTTGCAGTCTTTGCCCCGATGTGAAGTACTGCTTCGCTTTATTGAGCACTCCGAGCTTTTTGGATGCCAGCTTAACCTTGTCTTTTAAGTGCCTACGGAACAAAACGTCGCTAGTAACGTCGACGCCAAGGATCCCTATGCTTTTAGTGATTGTCAAGGGCGCGTTCTGGAATTGTGGAGCCACAGCAAATGGAGTTTTCTTAGCGGTGAACGCGCAGGCAAGTCAAGACAATGCAAGATTATCAAGATGCACTAATAAAGTTATATAAAGATGAGCCATTGAACAATAAAACATGAGAAAAATTAGAACAATTTGTTTGCGACATGGATTATGATCCTGTGTCCCCATGGGTACATGGGGCAGAGGGCATCTGTAGAAACTCTGAAGACTTCTCGATCTTCTTCGCTTCGTCAAGCACAGTGCGTCGCCAGGTTTGTTTGGAACGGCCACGCTTTCGTTTCCCCTGCGGATTCCAGTCCATTGCCTGTTTGGGTATATGGTCGGGGTCCCTTCGGAGAGTGTGGCCAATCCAGTTCCACTTGCGACGCTTGATCTGTTGGTCGATCGGTGTTTCGTGGCTGCGTTCTCGGAGCTCTACGTTCTAGATTTTCTCGGGCCAGTGGATAACGAGAATTTGGCGAAGGCATCGGTTGACAAAATCTGGAGCTGGTGCCAGATGGCCTTGGTTACTTTCCATGATTCACACCCGTACAGAAGAAGTACAGACTTCACATTGGACCCGAATATCTTGAGTTTAACTCTGGGTCAGATTCCGAGACTGCCATAAGGGGCGCAAATGCCCGAAAGTTGCTCGGGCCTTGGCAATCCGATTGTTTGCGACTTGTATGGCTGCAAAACTATGTCAATTCAGTCAAAGAAGATCGCCATAAGATGCTTTAAAAAAAAACAAACCTAATAAATAAAGAAAATGAGAAATTTTACAAGAGTCTTATGAATTTTGATGCTTCTTCAATGCCACCTTCAAAAGTAGAATTGGATCAATATATTACGCGCAAGATATGTATGGAACATATGGAGCAGTGCCTGTTGATAAACTCCCAGTAGTCTTTCGCCAGTCAATAAATTAAAGTAAATTGTTGATTCTATAATAATTGTAAAACTATCGACACGTTACAATAAAAATATAAATTCATAAATGTTATGGGAAAGTCCGAATAAAATTTTTGCAACTAACTTTAATGTCTTAAATCCTACTCCTAACTAATATTATAAATGCGAAAGTAACTCTGTCTGTCTGTTAATGCTTTCCCGCTTAAACCGCTGAACCGATCGCGATGAAATTTGGCATGCATATAGCCTATGGTATGGAGAAGGACATAGGCTACTTTTTATCCCGGGAACGCGGGTGAAACCGCGCGGGTCAGCTAGTAACTAATATATTGATTTCAAAATTCCAAACAGCAGTTATTTTTTGCGTACGGTAGATGGAAAATAATTGTTGGCATGTTGCCGCCAACAACATTACTATAGGTTCATGCCTACCAGACAACTAAGCATTTATTTCATATAATACTCAAACTACAAAAGAAGTTGAATATAACCGCTCACTGCTGGCGGAGCGGCGGGAGGTATAAAGGGAGGGCGCCCCCCTCCCTCACCGACATCATTTTCATATTTTTGACAATGCAAATTCCGAGAAAACCGTAAAACACTCAAATTATCCATAGTGATAACTGTTACGTAGATTGCTTATAACTACGAAACGCAACCAAAATTTTTGTCAGTTTTTTTATTACTAAGCTAGTATGCACTAATACTTCCATGATTCATCGAGCTCAGCCATTTACCTTATCATTTTTTTTCGGTCACGATAAACAGTTTTTCAGCCGCCATATCTAGATAACGCAACCGAATATTTGGTCAGTTTTTTTTAAATTGACATCAGTACAACTAGTACTTACTTTCTACGTCGAGTTCAGCCATTTACCTTATCGTTTTTTTTTTGGTCACGATAAACAGTTTTTCAGGCGCCATATCTAGACAACGCAACCACTTGGTGCAGGCAGACCGACTTATATGGCATCAGAGAGGTATCCTCTATCCGATGAACCAGAGTTCACCCATTTACCTTATCGTTACCATTTTTGTCGTCACCTCCTAGTATATTATATCTCCTCATTCAAGTACATAAACACCAGATGTTAAACAAACAAGAGACCTATGATCTACATACTGACTGACATTCGACCTTCTATAGCAGCTTCATGTAACACCTAATTGTTTAGATAGAATATTACATCATTTAAAACCATTTCTCCCTGTTGAGATTTCAGCACAGTTCAAGGGCCTAACCCTTTGTTTTCCTGTAAGAATCCAAACCATCTGCTTTGTTCTAATCATCAGTATTGAACAACTCGTTGTTAACAACAAACATTTGTTAGTTTTTTTCTATTTCTGTCCTCAAATGATTATTAGGTTCCTTTCTTGTTATTATACCTCCTTATAAATATCAACATCGTTATCCATTTACTACACTTTTCCCTATTTAACTGGCTCATCATCAGGATTAAATTAATCTCGATATTGGTTCTGCAAATATCGAGGTTCAGAAAAACAAAAAAAAATTAAACAACTAATACAGTAGTGCGCAATTATTACATCACCTTCCATAAATAATTCTAAAGCTTCTAAAGGACCGTTAATTTTTCATTCGGTTGTGATGATATGTTTGTTCATATTATGCAATGGGAAGTCCTTTGTCTTCCTAACCCTCCCATCGATGACCTTCACAGGGAATTTGTTGACAAACAAAATACGGGAACACGGCTGCACGACGCAAAACGCACGTGGTACGGCCCAACCGGTCGAACCGGCAACCGGCGCGGCGCCGCCATGTTTGTTGTCACGCCACTTCTCCGTCCCACTCAAACATTCAGTTATAACTCTTCTATTGTACTCCGTCTCTATCACACATGCTAGCCTTCTCCCTCGCTGGCCTACGTGACTGACAATAACAATAACATAACCCCCACAAATACAACTGCTTGTCCATAACTAAGCAGTCCATGGTGTTTGAGTTTTGTTTCAACTTGGCTATATTACAATCAAGCTCAACTACAACTGGTGCATTTTAATTTCGTCTTTTATTAGCATGGTTAGCGAGGTGAGATGACTATCAATTGGATAATAGTTTCGATTGTGTTGAATCAGCTATAGCTATAGAAGGGCTACCTATTAATCAGTCAAGCAAACAGAATGACAAAATGATAAGGTATTACAATCTTGTGAGCTAAATCCTTATCATTAAAAAAACATGTCATGATGGTGATTCAAATATTAGGAATCTTAGAACGAGACGTGATTCGGCGCATAAAATTGCTTGGTAATAATTTTCAAATTTGATTAATTTGATCATAGTGAAGTAATGAATTATAATATCTTCAATAAGTAGCGACAGTAGCATCATGGTGATTGTCGTTACATCACAAACAAACCAACCAGAAGCCAAGGGTTAAGCTCAAGGCTCAAAATTTGCTTCCTTTGTAAAATTGAGAGGCTTCATTTTGCACACTTTCGCTTTTGAGGATGTGCAAAAAATGGGTTAAGCAACTTGATACGAGGAAGTTTAAAGAATCCTCACGTAATTAGGTTTCGTTCGTTTCACAGAAAATGTTTACATAACTTACAGGATGTATAGTGGCCTTATTACGCAGTATTATCAATCGGGGACCCTTTTCCTTTGTCTCGCATTTTAGTTCGACTGGCGCCAGTACAAAAGCTCACATAACTTTACAACTGTATTTGGCTTTGTTGTCAGCGCCAATGTCAACATGGTCTTGAATTTATGATCAACAAATAATTTATTCTTAATTAATAATGAAATTTAAGTTTTCGTGTCCATTACATACGATTTTGTTCTAGGTGCAGATATTAAGTGATGCTTTAAATGCTTACCTTTACTTAAAACTTTCCGAACGATAGCATCAAGGTCTTCATCTTCCTCCATATTAAACACCCTAGAACAAGATTTAAAATTTTAGCATAAAAGTAATGAAGTTCTAATATTATTGCATAAATTTATTTCGCTTCACAAAGCAATTATAGGTATAACCAAGTGTGGTGTGAGCACTCTTCCCCAAGGAGCGTTTATAGCTGGCTGTAAATCTATTCATTGAAAATTTATGTATAGGTCCCTCTCACATCGTGATAGTTGACTGAGAACCTCACAGTCTTTAAGTTAAAGACTATAATCAAATGACCCAGAGATGTATCCCCACATCCATACAAAGGCATCTATTATATTTATAGGCAAAGGGACTGCACCAGGGCATTCCCGTGGATCAATTTTTTGTTACTTCTTTGTGTTGGGTTTCGGGTTGGTATTAACGTTGGGTCACGTACGCAGTTGCACCTGATAACTTTACAAAGGGCTTTGACGGATTGAGGAATTAAATTTAGATGTATTCCTTGTTGAATATATTCTTTAAGATCAAACAATTATGGCTCAAGAACCGCAACCTTAACAGGTGGTAGATCCGTTTCGGTCATTGAAACAAATATAATGTTGTTATCGTCGAGAACCTAATGCAAACATAATAAAATTATCAAATTGTGAGAATTGGTTGTGATTTTCTCCGAAACGATGACTCGCTCTGTTGTGGGCATTATCAACAAGGTGGTTTACGTAATTCACAATTGGTTAAGTGATTAGCGGAATAACACTAAAACATTCAGGCAAATGTGTGTACACAAATGTTTGCTGTTGGTTCAACTCGGAGAATATGAGACATCGTGTTTGAGATACATAAATTTAGATACTTTTAGAAACTGAATACATAATCGATCACATAATTTAGTGAATAAGAAGAACGGAGATAAAAAGTCTAGATAACCTCAATATAAAATTGAAAGTAAGTATTTATTTTCATCTGCAATGCATAACTTCAGAGAGTAGTCACGGAAAATAAGAGAACGTTGATGCTGGAAGCATTATTGTTGACAATAAGAGAAAATAATGTTTGACGAATAAAAGAAGCCAATGGCAGAAGACTTAGCTATATGCTTTGACGAGGATCTTAAACGTGCCACGTATCTGACAGAACTGATGTCGGCGTGTTAGTTATCTAGCTCGAAAAATCCTGAATATGAAAATTTGCAAAGACTCTCGAGTTTATTTTTACTCAAGCATTATTATGTTAATGATTTACGGTAGTAAATATATTTAGAATAAAAATATCATACAGCAAGCGCGTGACAGAATGCCTATATGCATTGTTATTTTCACGGGTTGAGAAGTATTTCCAACAAAACAATAGACAAGAAAATATATTAGGCTATTATCCATTGATTCTGCTGATATACATAACATTTACTAAACGTACACTGCCCGTGGCAAAATTCTGTATACACCGTAAAATATTACTAACACGTCAACAAAAACCACAAAAAGATGAATACACAAAGTAGAACTCGCTATTTATCATGAGAGGCGATTTGTACCTTCAATTTTCCATATCAATGTACCTAATAAACCTAGTAATAATAAATAGGTGCAAAATATTACTCTTATACTAGAATAACATAGAACCGTTTTACGCTCGTTATTATTCCAAAATACAGACATTTAAATGGAAGATAAATCTTATTTCCAATGCAGGGTAGGTAGATTTTATCGACTGCCAGTGTATTTATTATACGGTCACCCAAACCAAGGTTACGGAAAAACATATTTGCAATGCTGATGTGATCTTTTTGCGCTGTTCAGTTGAAAGATGTTTAAAACATGCGAGCCTCGGAGCGGTGAAGAGGTGTCGATCACCTCACCGTAAGTGTTGGTACGTCAGTACTTACATCTGATCTGAATACCATAACCCTTGTCGTTGAATAAGGAGCCAGCGATCATCGCAAACACATTACAATTTCAAATGGCACCTACGAAGGAAAAATAAAATAGAATTTCATATTTCGCAACGGTTTTGTCATTGGAAAAATACTTGAAGATACCTAAAGAACGCAAATAGCATCAAAACTGGATTGACGTCAATTAAAATAAAAATACTTAAATATTAAGTTTCGCTCGGGGAAAATTGATAAGTTTGCAACCTTATTAGAGTTGCTTGACCGTCGTGCAAACGAACTGAATATGGTTACCTATCAGCTAATAATGTAGGTAATATTAAATGATGTAAATAATGCTGACAACCAATTTTAGTAATTAGGTCGTGTGTGCATCGGTTAACCACAGAAAAATGGCCTGGCAGTTAACGCGCGGGTGATAAGCTTGAACACGATTTAGCTATTTACTTATATCTACTTATTTACACAGATGGTTAATTATAACATATTTAATAAACAATGAGTTATGGTAATTGAAATGCGTGAAGAGACTCGTGAACATCGATTACACATAGCATCTTCCAAACAAGTACTTTGCTTTCTTAGCAAAGTAACTGTAGACATATTTATATATGACAAAAAAGTGGTGACTTCAAGTTGGATGTGCGAATTAATTTAGTAGAGGTTCGCCACATAATATGAAATTGAAAACTACCTATAGAGGTGTCATGTGATATCCGACAGAAACGAAGTAAACGTCAAAACGAATTATAGTCTCACAAACTGGAGAGTCGTTGTTACGTATTGTATTTTGTGGAGAAATCAAAAAAAATATGGTCAGATAAAGTAAGACTACGTGATTTTTGTTTGTTGCTAATGATTTCTTATCTATACATATAATATGCTTTATCCTGAATGACTGACTGACAATCAATGCACAGCCTAAACCGCTGATCGTAGAGACCTGAAACTTGGAGGGTGTGTTCTTTGTATGACGTAGGCATCCGATAAGGATTTTCCGAAAAGTTTGTATGGGACAACGTGATTCCTTGGTCCGATCTACTTCAAATTTTGCATAAACATTCATTAACAGAATTGATGGAAGACGTGTTTCATATTTTATTGAAACTCATCGCCTAACAGGTTTAAAAGGGGGTAGAAAGTTATTTTAGGGGTGATTTGCATCGAAGTTAATAACAATACTCCTTAGTGCTTTTGATTTAAATATTCTTTGATATTTGACATTCCAATTTTAAAGAGTATTGCATTGCACCGTAGATGGAGAATTACAGGTAGACAGGCCAAGATACGCAAATTTTGAAAATCATGTAATAAGCTAAAGTGTAGGTAGACATAATACTCAACGGGAGTACGAGGTAACTATTTAGTAATCTGTGGTACGAGGGAGTAAAGGGGTGGAGCGATGGCGGCTTGCACCTAGCTCTAGTCTGTGCACGTGCCTAGTAACCATACTATGCAGTAATTTTATTTCAAATTGAATAAGGTATTTCTTAACATATTTACAGTATTTAATGGAATTAAGTAAATTTTTGGGGAATATATACTTTGTACTACCGCTCCTGGGTCGCTTGTCGCCGACCAAAACAACATCCTGTATATAATAGTGTATAGATACATAGATATCCCACAAGTTAAAGTATTTTTCTATTTGTTTCAGCACCACATAATCAACTCGACGAACCTTGTTACATCTCCTTCAACCGAAGAAAAACTTAACCTTGTTTTAGTACAAGAAGCACAGATTTATCTACTACGTAACAAGAAGGTACGTATAAAGAAACACGTAACATGTTTGATAGTTTAATAAATACTTACTTCCATTTCGGAAGTCGGTTAATAGCAATACCAATCACTTATTCTACAAAACCGGTCGTAAATACCTTACATAATAGGCGTGGGTCAACACAAATCTAAACCTAAATGTGATTTATTTACTTTAATCAATTTATTCAACTGACATTTTAGCATAGTAATACATATTTTGCGATAATTTCAACTAGCTACCTAATATATCACTATTACAGTTAAAATATTCAGCCCTGTGTGTGATATTTCACAGGCAGGCCTTTCATTTCATTTTGACAGGCGTGATTATTTCTAATTTGGTACATTATTATTATTTTGGGAGTCTGTGTTTTGGTGATACCAAAAAATAATTGCATCTTTTTTTAAATCTTAGAAAAGTGTTTAGCTCGTGTATCTTACCGTGCCTCACGTATGAATGCCAAACTTGGGCATTAAACCAGAAACATCTTCTAAAATTAAGAACGTGCCAAAGAGGAATCGAATAAGTATGATAGGCTTCACATTACAAGACCGAAAAAGAGCAGAAGTAATAAGATCTACAACAAAGGTGGAAGACGTATTAAAGAAAATAAGACGGTTAAAATGGCGATGGACAGGACACATGACAAGGGAGAGCAGGATAAAATGAACACAAATCATAACAAAGTGGCAACCACGTAATGGCAAAAGAAATAGAGGTAGACAAGTTAAAAGATGGATGGATGATATTAAAAATATTGGTGGAGCAACCTGGTCAAGGAAAGCGAAGAATAGAGAAGAAAAATGGAAACAGCTGGAAGAGGCCTATGTGTCACAGGACACGCTGACCACTAAACCGGGAAATCAGATGTGTTAGTATATAAGTTCAAAATAATTTGTAATTATTTATTTATGTTTAGCAATAAGGGCTTAATAATAAAAAACAGGTAATTAAATTACTGAATTTCCTGATAAAACCATCGAAAAAAATATGTATAACAATGAAATTATAATTGATTTGCTTTTTATCCCCTTCAAAGACACTCCCGTTACATTATTAAAAGTTAAAAAATCCAGCTACGAATGTTTTTCACCTGCGCATATCCTCTACACGAGGCCTTTGGTCAAGGACAGCGTTCATCAGAAATTCAGATCCCCAAAAATCTCCAATTCTATATGGACAGTAGGCTAAAAAACATTTATCTTCGAGTTCAATGGACTGATTGTCATGTTATTAACATACATGTAACAGTATCTGATGCACAGTATTTGTTTCACTATTCAATATAGAATTTTGTTTCACTAGACTATTCCCGTGGCGTTAACCACATAGTAATATTTCTCTTCTACTTCTTAGACTAAATCCGTTACTGTATAGATCCCTTGTTCCAGCGCCTAGCGAAATGCTTAAAACCTCTCTCAAGAAACTCTTGAGAAAATGCAACAAAATCTGTGCTTATACCATCGACAATCTACAAGCATGATCAGTTTCAAAATGTTTTCGCTTGCAAGCAGTAATCATACCTATACTCAGCCACAGGTAGCCGTATAAGTCTTACATGCACCGATCTCTATGCTTACATGTTAACTAATAAAGGTTTTACATCAGTTGATGTAGGTAAGTAATTAAAAGTCACATATGCTCATATTATCATTTATTTATAGTCCGTACCTACCCAGACTAAACATTTCGACTAAATTGATAAATTAAGAGCAGAGTTACATCTTCTGGTTAATATTAACGATATTTTCGATAATAAACAAAAACATTTACATTTAATCATTAAATAACATTATTGAAATTATGAGATTTAAAAAATACAGGAGATAATAGCTTATTGCTATAGCTTATTGGCCACTAAATCAAAACTTCCGAACTATCATAAAACCTGTCCGGTCATAGACCGGAGCCTGTATATTATTGGCACTAAAAATCCAAAAATGCATCTTTTTCTTCAAAGAGATACCTACACCATCGAATATTAAACCCCAGCGACAAATTTTCATGCTTCTTGTTATCAAACTGGCTTAACAAGTTTGACCAGATTTACGATAGGAGCCTCGCATGATGTCATCGTCAATACACAACTTACTTTAAAACCATCTACATGGAAGCTAGCATGTGTGCGTCGCGGTCGGCACAACAACCAAACACATACAAATTCATTCCATAGGCGAGTGGAAAGTTCCATGGTGCCATGGTAAAATGTTTTTAAATTTCAAATCAAGTCTTAGCCCATACTCACTGACTATTGAATAGCGTCGATTATAAAAGGAAATGAATCGCACTGCGCGCCCGCGTCAGGAATCCAGTTAGATGGAAAAAAAAATATTTTTTAAGTGTAAACATGTTTTTGTACTAACATAGTAGAAAAAAAAAACTACGAAGTTATCGTTCCTCAATTCGATCACGTTTCGATTTCGGTCAAGGTTGATTGGACGGCGAATAAATAAAAGTCAACTGAGCGAAACTGATAAGTAGGAAGAAATAACGTTCACGAAATGCAAAAATGTATAAACATTCGAAATTATACCATTGTGATAACGAAATAATTAAACAAACGTAGTTAATTGATCAAAATGGTGGTTCAGCTAAAGATGATATTAGCTTTGGACCATTAAACATGGCGTGAGAAAGAAGAGGCCAGTACTAACTAACGATGGGAATAATTAACCATAAGTGGAGAAGATTACAACCACTACAACCATTTGATACGGTTGCCGACAATAAATGAACTAACCAACATCCGATCTGCGCAAAGCCGCAAACATCCAGAGTGTTGGGTACCGATGATAACCTGGAACTAACTAACAACTGATAGCGACTTTAATGTTAGAGCACAAAAACAAACAGATTGTGCAACCAGACGACTAACATAACAATTTTATCTTATTAATTAAATTAATTCTACTCATATAAACACTTTTCCTAATCAAACAAACCTTTGGGTTATCGACAAAAAAGCTAAACAAAACAGAATGTATTCTTGAAGTTTGGTTGGTTATACTAAATTCAACAAATTAAAAGATATACATAAAATTGCTATTGCTGTGCTATTGCAGAGATTATTGTTATTCCATTTGTGTCAGTATTTTATTATAAAATAGCTTAATACATCGAAACAGTTAACAACATTGTGAATTGAATTGAAATACAAAATATGATGATTAACATTATAATGTTTTGATGACCTCGGATAATAAAACTAGGTGACATAACAAAAGACTAAGACCGGCCAAGTGCGAGTCGGTCTTGCGCACTGAAGGTTCTGTACATATAAACCACTCCAATATATCACAGTACCTTAACTTCACTGAGCAATTTAACCACGAAAATTCTATTATAATATGATTAACATCCCAAATTAAGAAGCTGTTTTTACGGCTTGTACGCGTTTTCGTTAGACACAGAACAAAACACTTTGAAAAAATATGGCATTTTCTAGGTTTGTTCTATGAGAACTTGACTTGAAAAAAAAAACTTTAAAACCCAAGGTGGTCCCTTGGGTTTTAAAGTTTTTTTTTTATTATTCTTTTAATAAATCTCAAATGTTGTTTCAAATTACATTGCAAATGTTGATAGTAATTAATAGTTAAAAGACTATACTAACTTATTTTATATAATACTAGCTTTCTAGCCCGCGACTTCGTCCGCGTAGATTATTTCTTTTTTTCTAGATATAAATCATTGTAACAATATAGAGCTTTGTTCATGGCTATTGTCCGCCACTACGTGTGATACTGACAAAAGTTCAGGTAGATTAAGAGCTCATATGCGAGGATGCCACATAAAACTGAAACAGTCCTGCCGCAAATCAACTCTAGCAAATTTCAAAGTTTTTCCCTGTGACTACAAACCTTAATTAGGAACTGTTATCTTTTAAATTCAAACGGAAGGTGATTTGGGATCAATGGTATACGCGGCAAGAAGACTGTTTCTCCTCTGGCAGAACCAGTAAATATTTTGACCTCAATAACATTGCGGCGGAGAGCTGTTACTTGTAGTCTAGTTCCACAGCACAATTTTAGAGGCCTTATCTCTCTTTCCCTCATGTCTGAGGATCGTGGTTAACATCGGGTTTGCTTCTAGAGCGAATGATCTGCCTCCACTGGTTTCTGTCTTTTACTTGATCGGACCATCTTGTTGGTGAACGACCACGTAGTCGTTTTCCTTCCGTGTTCCCAACTATGATCAGATTTCCAAACTTTCATCCCCTTTGCGCACCATGTGGCCGAAATACGAAAAAATACGTTGGTGGCATATGGTGGACAATCGTGTTTTAATTTGGAGCTGCGATAGGATTGATGCATTGTTGCGTTTAGCGGTCCAAGGTATTTCCAACATCCGTCTCCAGCACCACGTCTCGAATGCATCAATCCTTTTTCTTTCTCGGGCCAGTATAGTCCACGCTTCCACTCCATACATGAAAATGAGGAATACCAATGCTCGTATTAACCGGATTTTTGTTTTAATACCAATTCCTCTCTTTTTCCTGATGCTGTTTAGGCGAGTCATTTCAATACGCCAATACCATAAGCCGAAATAATAAATTGTAAAATGTTCACTCCGAAAATAAAGAACTTCATATACTAAAGGAGAATGGCGAGATTCCATACATGCTTGGACCTACATTTTTTTGTAACGTATATGACAACCACTGTTGAATTCCTGTAGATTAACAAACTGTTATGCTATTTCTAAAAAATATTTTAACAAAAAAGCTGCAGTTTTTTTTTATTTGAGTTAAAATGTTTTATAGGTTATGCCGATTTTGACGTATCAAATGAGTAACGTTCGATATACCTATTATAAGTACATTTTAAAAATGTGGATGAAATCCATTTAGTTCTACCCGTTGGTTCTCGCGAGGGACGCGCGTCCTATTATAACAATTGATGTCATTGTTATATTTTTAACCGCGAGCCAAGCGATTAATTATGATTTTACACTAGTTTTGTAGACAATAGAGACAGATAGATGCTGAATAAATATGTTATGTAACATTTGTTTCTAGTATAGTACTTATAGCTACCCAGGTAGGTATATCCTACTGGTAGATAGTAGGCACTTTGAAGTATCGGGACATGCACAGGCTTTCAATAAAACAAGGTCATTTTTATTTAGGTTTTTATTCATCAAAATAAAATCCAATGACAATATTGTCTAAGAATTCTGCCAGTGGATTTATATTGCGTTCATGCAAATCCAAATAACACAGCCAAATGTCGATTATCTAAGGTCCATTCAAATGCCGTAGTCACGTGTAGAAAAGAAATCGGTATCCGTAGAAAAGCAAAGGGTCGTGGTGTAGTCAGGAGTCAACCAAAAACCGAAGGAATACGCACAAAAAGAAAGTACCTTTTGAATTGTGTGACAGTCACACAATGTCAGACAAATCAATCAACTTCTTATTAGTTTTAAGTTTGGCAATCAAATCCAAATTAGGACTTATTTCTGCCAGTGTCATTCATTTGACGTAAAAAAATATGTCATCGTGTTATAGTGTTAAAAAGTTTTTTTTTCTTATAGAGAGTTTGTATTAATAAATGCAATGACATTTTCAACTAAACTCTGTTAAAAATAAAATTATTTATCATTATTATGACTAACAGAAATGTTTCAAATATAAAAAAAAACATTGTGGACATATGTTGTTTTGAACAACGTTCAAAGGAACATGGAACGACATTATGGGTGCGTTCCAAATAAATCACAATCAGCTTAACTAACAGCCTAAAATATATAAATGTATATTTCTATTTTCTAGACATACTGCTAGTCCTGAAAAATATTGAATTATGTTATTTAATTTAACTTTAATAAAGCAATTTTTTGATATATATTATGTCGTTATACGCAGCTAGGGCCAATTTCGCCATTGTCCTTTAATCCCCTGTTCACTCCTTAAGGGTTCAAATTCCAACAACACCAATATTCGTTGCGTTAGTTTATAACCATAAGCTTCAATAATAAATTGAGTGTACTTCCATACACAACTTCATCCTCCTTTTCCTCCCACCGAAGGGAGGAAAGGGGGGATGAAGTTGTGTATGCAAGTCCTTCAATTTCAAAGTAAACTTCACTAAATGTATTATTATACGGTGTAGGCATCCACTAAGGAAGGATTTTTAGAAATTCCACCCCTAAGGGGGTAAAATAGGGGATGAAAGTTTGTATGCAAGTCCGTCAGTTTTGAAGTTGGGATCTTCAAATTCTGTGTTTAGGCTGACGATTGAAAATTAATATACAGGGCGATTTTTTTTTCTAGCCAGTGAGGACAACTTCTGAACTACAGAGGCCTTAGCACGAAAATCTATCGCAAGCGTAACGTATTCGTATCGAGAGAGTTAACTCAAATTTGTATGGGAATGTGTCATTCGAATGTTGCCACACGTTGAAATCGGTAGCACGAACAACTACGTTAACCTCACGTCACACTACGTAAACGTGGTTTGGTATATAATTTGAAATTGGAACTAATTCTGACGTATGGTCTCGTCTACTCGCAAGCCAGCTAACGTAGACCTTGTCACCGTATTTTTTTCAGTGAGAGCGTTACGTGAACTCGTCGCATCTTACGTAGGTATTTGCAATATTTCGAATGTGTTATTTTTTTGAAGCATTAAGATTTTTAGTTTGTATTTCTTTATTTATCTTATAACGAAATATGGTGATCATTGAGTTAAAATAACATCATTTTATTTAATTCTACATTTAATATAGTATTTAACTTAGTTTTAACTAAAACAAATTCAATTGGGGGAGTATTGTTTTTTGACTACTATCCGAAATTTTTAATTTTTAGGCGAGAATCGAACCCATTGATTCTGAAACATCCTATATATACTTAATTATACTAAGTGTATAAATGTTAGGGGATGTCGATAGTTCAAGTTGAGCCACTCTTTATATGAAATCCCCTAAAACTGCTAAAACACAAATCTAGAAATGAAAATCGTCGAATTTATTTCTAACGGAGTCACAAGACTCATCCTCTTCGTCTTGTTATGTTCTAAATTCAAACCTGTAAACTCGTGAACTCTTTGCTGTACGTTCAAAAATATTTCCACATTCATCACATTTCAATGGTGAAAAAGAAAACATTTACATGTGCATGATGATGTAATACCTTATATCGTTAGCTAATAATATAAGATAAGATGATTATTTCATTTATTTTATTTTATTGGAAATAAATATTTTAATATTGTGTACCAATAAAATCAAAAATGTATGTTTCAAAATTTCTAAACGAATTTAACGTAGCTCGCAAGCTGGGTTTCGAGTAGACGATAGAACTTCTGTCAAAAGTGACATCTACTCGATACGATGACGCTACGAAGGCGATACGAAAGTGGTTCGTGCTAAGGCTACAGGTCTTAGAGAAAAACGCTGAAGAGAACCCCGAGCTAAATTTTGAAGAAAATAAAAATGCCATTAAAAAAAATGAAAAAAATAAATGTATTTTTAATTTTTTTCATTTTTTTTTCTTTTTCTGCTTTTACTTCACAATACGAACAAAATTATGTATGACAATCTTGGTCTGAAGTTGCTAGAAGTTATCAAAATTGACCTCAATTTTTTTGTCAGAATGCTAAGAGTCAATTCTTTATGGCTAAACATAGTGAGGTCCCTGCAAGATCTACTCCACCTCGTCAAACTTTACGCAGCATAAAACCATGGTCAAGGAAAATATAAAATAATATTTTGGATAACTTCTAGCAACTTGAGAGCAAGATTGTCTTACATAGTTTTGTTCATATTGTGACGAAGAAGCAGAATTTGGAAAAAAAAATTTTTTTTTAAAAAATTCAATATCTTCGAAAATACTAATTAAAATATAATATTTTTTTTAAATAAATTTTAATCGCATTTTATTTTTCTTCAAAATTCAGCTCGGGGTTCCTTTCAGCGTTTTTCTCTAAGACCTGTAGTTCAGAAGTTGCCCACACTGGCTAGAAATAAAAATTCGCCCTGTATATTAATTTTCAATCGTCAGCCTAAACACAGAATTTGAAGATCCTAACTTCAAAACTGACGGACTTGCATACAAACTTTCATCCCCTATTTTACCCCCTTAGGGGTGGAATTTCTAAAAATCCTTCCTTAGTGGATGCCTACACCGTATAATAATACATTTAATGACGTTTACTTTGAAATTGAAGGACTTGCAAACACAACTTCATCCCCCCTTTCCTCCCTTCAGTGGTGGAATTAACACAAATGCTGAAATAACTATACATTAATTTTCAATCGTCAGCCTAAACACAAAATTTGAAGATCCTAACTTCAAAACTGACGAACTTGCATACAAACTTTCATCCCTTATTTTACCCCCTTAGGGGTGGAATTTCCGTAAATCCTTCCTTAGTGGATGCCTACACCATATAATAATACATTTAGTGAAGTTTACTTTGAAATTGAAGGACTTGCATACCCAACTTCATCCCCCTTTTCCTCCCTTCGGTGGTGGAATTATCACAAACACTGAGATAACTACACATTAATTTTCAATCGTCAGCCTAAACACAAAATTTGAAGATCCTAACTTCAAAACTGACGGACTTGCATACAAACTGTCATCCCCTATTTTACCCTCTTAGGGGTGGAATTTCCAAAAATCCTTCCTTAGTGGATGCCTCCACTGTATAAGGTATCTTTGTGCAAAATTTCAAATCTCTAGGTCCAACGGTTTGGGCTGTGGGCTGATATATCAACAATCAGTTTATAATTTTATATATTATAAGATTTAATCCCCCTTTTCACTCCTTAAGGGTTCAAATTCCAACAACACCGATATTCGTTGCGTTAGTTTATAACCAAGCTTAAATAATAAATTTAGTGTACTTCCATACACAAATTCATCCCCCTTTTTACCCTTTCGGGATCGGAATTATCAAAAACGTTGAGGCACATATAAATTAATTTTAACTTCGAAACTGATGGACTTTCATATAAACTTGCATCCCCTATTTTACCCCCTTAAGGATGGAATATCCAAAAATCCTTAGTGGTTGCCTACACTGTGTAATAATATATTAAGTGACGTTTACTTTGAAACTGAATGACCTACATACATCCCATACCTTTTCACCCTGTCGGGGGTGGAATTGTCAAAAAAGCTGGGATAACAACACATTAATTTTCAATCGTCAGCCTAAACACAAAATTTGAAGATCCTAACTTTATAACTGACGGACTTGCATACAAACTGTCATTCCCTATTTTACCCTCTTAGGGGTGGAATTTCCAAAAATCCTTCCTTAGTGGATGCCTCCACTGTATAATATTAAATTTAGTGAACTTTACTTTGAAATTGAAGGACTTGCATACACAACTTCATCCCCCTTTTCCTCCCTTCGGCGGTGGAATAACCACAAACGCTGAGATAACTATACATTAATTTTCAATCGTCAGCCTAAACACAAAATTTGAAAATCCTAACTTCAAAACTGACGGACTTGCATACAAACTTTCATCCCTTATTTTACCCTGTTAGGGGTGGAGTTTCCAAAAATCCTTCCTTAGTGGATGCCTACACCGTATAATAATACATTTAGTGAAGTTTACTTTGAAATTGAAGGACTTGCATGCACAACTTCATCCCCCTTTTCCTCCCTTCGGTGGTGGAATTATTACAAACGCTGAGATAACTATATATTAATTTTCAATCGTCAGCCTAAACACAGATTTTGAAGATCCTAACTTCAAAACTGACGGACGTGCATACAAACTTTCATCCCTTAATTTACCCTGTTAAGGGTGGAATTTCCAAAAATCCTTCCTTAGTGGATGCCTCCACTATACAAGTTATCTTTGTGCAAAATTTCAAATCTCTAGATCCAGCGGTTTAGGCTGTGCGTTGATATATCAACAATCAGTTTATCATTTTATACAATAAGATTATTATTAAGATTACCCTCTTAGGGGTGGAATTACCAAAAATCCTTCCTTAGTGGATGCCTACACCGTATAATAATACATTTAGTGAAGTTTACTTTGAAATTGAAGGACTTGCATACACAACTTCATCCCTCTTTTCCTCTCTTCGATGGTGGAATTATCACAAACGCTGAGATAACCATACATTAATTTTCAATCGTCAGCCTAAACACAAAATTTGAAGATCCTAACTTCAAAACTGACGGACTTGCATACAAACTTTCATCCCTTATTTTACCCCCTTAGGGGTGGAATTTCCAAAAATCCTTCCTTAGTGGATGTCTACACCGTATAATAATACATTTAGTGAAGTTTACTTTGAAATTGAAGGACTTGCAATACACAACTTCATCCCCCTTTTCCTCCTTTCGGTGGTGGAATTACCACAAACGCTGAGATAACTATATATTAATTTTCAATCGTCAGCCTAAACACAAAATTTGAAGATCCTAACTTCAAAACTGACGAACTTGCATACAAACTTTCATCCCTTATTTTACCCTGTTAGGGGTGGAATTTCCAAAAATCCTTCCTTAGTGGATGTCTACACCGTATAATAATACATTTAGTGAAGTTTACTTTGAAATTGAAGGACTTGCATACCCAACTTCATCCCCCTTTTCCTCCCTTCGGTGGTGGAATTATCACAAACGCTGAGATAACTACACATTAATTTTCAATCGTCAGCCTAAACACAAAATTTGAAGATCCTAACTTTAAAACTGACGGACTTGCATACAAACTGTCATCCCCTATTTTACCCTCTTAGGGGTGGAATTTCCAAAAATCCTTCCTTAGTGGATGCCTCCACTGTATAAGGTATCTTTGTGCAAAATTTCAAATCTCTAGGTCCAGCGGTTTGGGCTGTGGGCTGATATATCAACAATCAGTTTATCATTTTATATATTATAATTAAGGCCGGGTCTAAGCTCAAATCTCAAAAATGGGTTTTTTTGAGAGTCGAGTATGACGAAACGCAATGAAATACCTAACACAAAAAAATACTGTGGATAGAAGAGGGTTTTGAGAAAAATGTTAACCGAATAGAATATTAAAAAGTGCTTTGATATTCCCAATAAAAAAATCCTAAGTTACGTCTAAAAAAATCTTTCGCGTCCAAATTCTCCGTATTTTCAGCGATGACAACAATTTTATTTTTAAGAATATATAAGATACAGGATTATATTAGAATGTTAACCGGACACTTATTCAATTTAATGCGTATATTCTGTATAATCTAAAGAAAACCCGTAAATAACAGTCCATTTCATAGAGTCGACACATTTATGATTTACCATTTTCAACCCTATTTCAGTGAAGAACGAGTCCTGTCAAAATCGTAGTCAGTCCGCGCCTTAAGATGTTAGTACAGTTTTGTTAGATATGGGCCCCTCCTCCAGTTTCTTCCATGCTTCTCTAACTTTGCCAATAGTCTGCTCGTCGTTCCCTGCTGTTTCAAATATGTCGTCAGCCTACCTTCTTTTCGGCCTGCCTACTTTTCTTTTTCCTGTTGGTCCTTTACATCCGGCACTTTAGCACCTAATGGGTACGGAATCCTAAACATGAATATAGGTAGCAATAAAAAAAGCTTCACTTCTAGATATGTATGACATAGACTAGACAGCTAGCGACCTTCTGTGCAGTAAAATAATTAAGAACACCTACGCGAAAACCATGTTCAACTTCTGAGACATAATATCGATTTGGATTCATCAAGAATCGAAGGTTGTGTTAAAGTGATAGAATGTTGAATGAAATATAATCCACGTTTCTTGCAAATTCACAAAGAAAGACCTAACTTGGTTTATAATCCATAAATGTTTGAGGAAGTCACGCTTCCTTGCAAGTTGTAACTCTGTGTGATAATAATGGTAATTAAGTAGATAGGTATATTAAAGTACTAGCGTAATGTACAATTGTACACTTCTTTATCATTCAATGCAACTATGTTGAGCTCATACGCAACGCAACATCGTTCATGTTATTTGCCATCCATGACCTGCTTATCCAAGTCTAGTTAATTCCCTTACATCGGGTTTACTACATTTTATATTGATTTATAGATTAGAATAATATAGGAACTAATTACGTCGCATTTTAACTTACTGAAATCAAGAAGAACATATCATTTTAGAATATACAACCAAATTCCGCGACATTTTGCCATAAAGAGCACAATCTTAAGTATTCATAATTTTTCTGATCGTTCTATTACTTATGTACTAATATGGATGCCAAAGTTTGTGTGCATGTTTGAAACTCAATAATGCTATAAAATGTGTGAAATTTGGGACATACATAGATACTTTGGAATAAAACTTAAGATACTTTTTCATAAAATCCCTGGGGAAAACAGCACGACGGATTCTAGTAAATAATGAATTTCCAGTGATCTCTCAACACGTTTATTAATATGGTTCATAATACATACAGTGTACTGAAGAATCGTTTAACCTGATGCCCACGGCTGCCTTCTACCATCGCAACTCTCGCCACCGATGGGAGTCCATCCTCACACATTTGAACCGAAATGGTTTCGTACTGTGCGGTTTCCTACCGCGAACGCTCAGTTTGTGAAATGAGCTCCTCGCCGTAGTTTTCCCAAAGGAGTATAGCATGGAGTTCTTCAAAAAGGGTGTGAAGAGATTTCTGCAGGGTCGGCAACGCGCGAGTGTTGCAAGCGTCCATAGGCTACGGTAATCGCTTACCATCAGGCGCGCCGTATACTTGTTTGCTGCCTTAGTGGTATAAAAAAAAGACATTTTATGAGCTGTTTGTCATGCTTTCTCACCATATCATCTATCTAATGAAAGCCAGCCACAAAACTATGTAAGAAATTAATGACATATTCATGTTCGATTTTCCACCAACAATGGCCATTACGTATGTGTAATGATCACCTAAAGAGTCAAGGTTACAGTTGTTATGTAACCACTCGCTTTCCGGTTCGTCTAGTTGTTATTATACATGGATGTTTAATCACGTGGTTTTTAGCGGTGCTGTTTCTCGGCGCTGCTGCGTAGGTACACCCTGGTGCCTCATGTTTATACCTAAACTTTTAATTTCAACCGGTTCCTTATTATTTAGTCCTGCGTGGCTGCGGTAGATAATCGGATTAAATTCTAGAATTTTACTATGACTTGAGAAAATTGGATCATTAAACATTGCAGTGACTAGAGAATTTAAAAATATTGACGAATAGGTGATTAAATTTAAAATCAGCTAGAAGAAGCGAAATAAGACATGATTCAAAGTATGTATAAGCTGATAAGTCACAGTCACCTGAATTTAGTAATTGATTAGTAGACTTATATAACACTATAAACACAAGGTCATATGATTTGGAAAACAATGACGAATAATTTGCAGCGAATCGATTGGCGATGTAAACAACTACTAAGACGGTATTATTCCGAACACGAGAATAAAATCCCAAACACATGGACATCCTTGATCATATACAATGATAAATGTGACAAAATCGATGTTATAACACAAATATAATGTGACAAATAAACAACAAATGGTTTACATTTTGCGTATGATAAGATAGTCAGTGCAAAAGATAAAACATATTCCGCAGTTAAGTTTTGTTGGTATATTCGTGAAATGTAAACAAGCGGAATGATAAGTGAGGGCCACGGGTGGACGTCGGCATAAAGCTCTTAGCAACAACTTACGATAACATATAACATTCGCAAATGAACTTGTACCGCGGATTTGTAACTGTTTCATCATACAAAACGTGACTGCATATAAGATTGTGCGTATTCCAGGATCAGCTATACATGAAAAATCACAATTCCAGGACGTAGTCTCATCTTTGAGTGTAGACAGTTGAAATTGTTAAAGCGAAAAGCATGTCCTGCTATCAACAGTACAAATAGATTATGCAATAGACAGTCAATATGTACTATATACTAGTAACATACAAGCACGTAACAAAAACAACTTTAAAACTAGTAACTGACAGACCCAGTATATTACCTTCATACATTATTATACATAACATGATTAAGTTAGGCTTTAGACAGTAAAGGGTGATGGTAACGAACGATAAGATCATAATTTACAGTTTCTGGTCATTAAACAACTGGTTTGAACCACCTGCTTTGTAACAGTGTAATTGTCGGATTAGATGAATTTATTATAATATCTGTGGTTATAGTATTGAACAAAAATTTTCCAAAGGCAGTCAATAGTTATCTGCCCACAGCAACGAAATCTATAATTCTAATTATTATAACCTTGATGATTTCGAATATAATCTATACTTCGATATCAGACAAGCAAGACAGCCGTCTATTTATGGAAATAATTCTGTGCCTTACAATACCGGTTTTATTTAATGCGTCGTACCTTGCTTTTTTTTTTATACCACTAAGGTGGCAAACAAGCATACGGCCTGCCTGATGGTAAGCAGTTACCGTAGCCTATGGACGCTTGCAACACCAGGGGCATCACTCGCGCGTTGCCGACCCTGAAGAAATCACTTCACGCCCTTTTTGAAGAACCCCATGCTGGTAACAATTGAATACTAATTAAGCCAGGATTTAAGAGAACTGAACGACATTTATTGAACCATGCGTTTTAAAAGTATTAATTCTAATTTAGATAGAAACATTTTGATAATTGATCACGTGAATTATGTAGGATCAAGAGGTTTAAATTGGTCTTCTGAATGCAAACACGTCATCTAGACAAACAGGACATTGCAGGCGATGCTTATTTTCCCATCGAAAACTACAAGTTCAGCTATTTTGCAGTAGGAAATCCTAAATACATTGTTTCAATATTTAAGACTCATTGGCGTGATTATATTCAAATTCTAATTCAAATATAAGCACAGTTGAAATTAGAAGATTAGATAATTAATAAAGTACAATCTTTTTCGCGGATTACAGATAAAATAAGATCTTCCATCAAATCATAAATATTGATTACCTTTAAAATTTAATGTCAGTTTAGATTTCGATAAAAAACTACAAACAAATATAAATATTGATAAATGTTAAACTAATCGATACTTTAAAAAATATTACCTTGGTACCTTTGTATATGTATAATTTGCAAGCAAATGAACTAATTATAACGCTGAGCCAAATGCTGAACAGACAAATGTTTAGCCCAGTGTTCTTGTAAACTTTTCTAGGTCACATAGATCTTACTGTACAGATTCTGAGTATTTCCGAACATTGAATATAATCAATCAATCAAATTACTAAATAATACATTAGTCAGAATAAAGAGAAGTTTGTAGATATATGCATGATCTTGATGATATAACGAAATACAATGATAAGAGAAGTGGAAACGACAAATGTTTACAATAAAACAACTGAGAACAGACTTCATATACAGTGACGCGATGGTTCTCGCGAGGGACGCGCGTCGTATGATAACAATTGATAGCATTGTTATTTTTTTAACCGCGATCCAAAGGATATACAATAGGTAATCCATAGCTTATAATCAATTAAGCGTATATGTTTTCTCGTTTACCGAGTTTACCATTCTAATTCTGATATCATTGTCATTTCCAGAATATCTCTGTAGATTCCTTGATGTTTTTAATCTGACTGATGGCTTCCTTAGTTTTTCTTCTTGCTCTGCCACCATATGGCAGGATCTAGCCATTTTCACATGTTGCTTCGAGCATACTAAATAATAGGTCGTTAGCATAGCTACGAGTAGTTAGAATATCTACTCTCAAATATAGTGTCATATCTGTCTTATCCGTTTATTTTCTCCTGTTATCATTACAAAATATAATATCTCAATCCTCGTAGCCATCAAAACCATTTACATCAATCCGTTTGTTACCTCTTTCTGCTACTTAAGTATTTGTTAATACGCATTTATGATTCACCTTAGCCATAATAACTCCATATCTAAAATTAGGTCCATATTGTTTGCTGTGGCAATTATATTGAAAAGGAAAATTATTAATTAATACTTTATCATTTCGAGTACCTATTATTAATAAATAGCGACCTTTCAACCTAATTTCAATAACATGGTGTAACAGACAATTTAGATCTACATTTAGTCCATGTTGGCCAAAATAGCTTCACAAAGTACTCATATTTTTCATGGTTACCGTAGGCCATCCTTAGAAAATACCGAAGTATATGTTATCCCGGACTTTTTTGTAAACTTATGAAGAGCAAGAAAAGTTTCACAGCGAAAAATCGTCGAATCGTGTACAGACAGACTGATGCGACGGGATGTTTCGTACTTGACAATTTAATAAGGCCGTGTGGCATTACAAACCAGCAATACCGCGACTCCACCTTATCTTGGTAACTAGGTATACTTATCTGACTTGAATACGACGAAACTAAATCCACTTCAAATAAAATAATCTACAATCGAAATCTGCATGAAACTCGAATCGTAGTAGATTCATCACAGGATTAGGACCGGCGAATCAGCAGGATTGCACCATTACCGAAGGAAAACACGCTTTTCTCAAGGCTGCGCTGCAGGTCTGCGTGCCGACCCTGCAGGTCTAAGGTATGTTTCCAAGTCCAGTTAGGAACTCGGGACTAAATAATGTTTCGTGTTGGGCGGAACGGGCGGCGGTACGGCGCAAGAAATTGGTAGGTAGGTAATAACTTTATTTTTTCCTTCACTTTGACTCCCATTTTATCGTATTCTGTTATAATTTATGGGACACCCACCAGAATATCAAACGAATCAATTGACGTAGCCATACGTAATTAAGGCGGCCCTCTGTGGCCGGCGCAACTTCAACGCGAGCATAGTAGGGGTGGGCGTTGAATGAACGAACCGTTTTTTTAGACTGTTTACTACGCGTCAACGGTTCGACTAGTTTACAGTTCACAGATAAACTAGTTTACTCATGAACGACATTACATGCGTCGACTTGATTTCGTGTGGTCCACGCACGACGCGACGGAACGAGTGATTACGAAGATTGCCGAAGCAATGCGACGTGCGTGCGGTCCGCTTGTTATTGTTTCTCTCTCTTTCTCATACAGAAACGAACACGTTCATTTCATCATGCGAACGCTGTCAAATGTAAATAGACTCTATTACAAAGTAATAGATACGAATCTTTAATTGGTTAAATAATAAATGTTTTTGAATTTTTATAACGTAATTTTTTTAGTCCTGATTGAAATGCATTACGTATCGGTCATGGTCAAATGTTATAGGTTATTATTATAAATTAGGTAATATAAGACAATGTAATTCGGAAATAAGTAAAATAACTGATTGTAAATAGTGTATAAAAATAGTGTAGTCTGTGTTTGACTGGTTATTTTAGTGTAAATATTAATAATGTCGGTTCGTAAAAACAGCAGTGTTATTTGGCACCACTTTGAAAAAGACAATGGAACCTATAAAGCATCTTGTAATGAATGCAAAGACACCTATTTTAAGTTTGAATCATCAACCGCAAATTTAAAAAGTAGAGAAAACTTTCTTCCGTTTATTTTGACCAGACCGGTCTTCCATCCAAAGGGAACATTTCAATTCGCAGGTACAATTCGTTGACTGATAGTTGATTAGTAAACAAGTTTTTAACTAAAGGACATATTCCGATCGTTCACTAAACTATATTCAGTCTATGATAAACCAGTCGAAAATTAAACTGTTTTATAAACTAGTTTATCATAGACGGTAAACCAGTCTCGTTTCGTCGACCGTAAAAACGTCGACGACCCACCACTAGAGCATAGTCTAAAAGCTTGTTGTTTCATCTAACGTAATGTTTGACTGCGAATAAAGAGAGATAGCATCAGAGCCGTCGGTTATCTGTCGGTAAATTCCGCTGATCACTCGCGGCCGCTTCGCTAGGTCGTCATTCATGATTTCGCATTCATAAAACTTGTTCCAGGAGTATACTTCTTGTGAAAAAATCTTACAAGTTTGTGAAAAAAAAGTTAGTTATTTAGAATCTCCAATACATTTGCAAGCCTGGTATCTAAATGTTTTCTTTACTTTTACAGTTTATAGGTACATTAGATATGGCCAAAGTTCAGGCAAAAACGCTGTTTTTCGGAGGCTTTGACTGAATTTGTTTCACAATTTTTTTAAATTACGCCAAGATACAAGGCTAGATATAGTACACAAGATACTAATTTGTTCAAAACATCTAACGAAAAATGTTTAACAACGCCATAATAAGTACAGGGGTTTTGTATGAAAAGAATGACGAATTGAGTCCTCTTAAGCCATCCCCTACTCGTCTAGTGCCCTGCGGGGAGTCTAAATATTTTAGAATTCCAGATAATGGAAGCCAAATTCAAACACTTCCTTACGTGAAAGCATCGATTCGATCTTAGGGGGCTCTAGGGGGCTTAGATACTTATATACATAGATACTCACACCCAATCTCATAAAAAACAGACATTGTTCATGCACACAAATATAAGTTACTAGCTTCTGCTCGCGGCTTCGCCCGCGTGGCCTACAGGAATCAAATGACATATTTTTCTACAACAATAAAAGAAACCAAAACTACTTCATTCCGCTTCGAGGGTGGAATTATTAAAAACGCTGAGACACGTATACATTAATTTTCAATCTTCAGCCTAAACACAATATTTGAAGATCCTAACTTCGAAACTGACGGACTTTCATACAAACTTTCATCCCCTATTTTACCCCCTTAGGGGTGGAATTTCGAAAAACCCTTTCTTAGTGGATACCTACTCTTCACAAAGAACATACCCTCTAAATTTCATGTGTCTAGGACCAGCGGTTTAGGCTGTGCGTTGATATATCAGTCAATCAGTCAGTCAGTCAGTCAGGACTTTGAATTTTATATATACAGGGTGTTGTTTTGGTCGGTGACAAGCAACCCAGGAGCGGTAGTACAAAATATATATTCCCCAAAAATGGACATAATTCCATTAAATACTGTAAATATGTTGAGAAATACCTTATTCAATTTGAAATAAAATTAAAACAAAGTATGGTAACTAGGCACGTGCACAGACTAGAGCTAGGCACAAGCCGCCATCGCCCCACCCCTTTACTCCCTCGTACTCCCGTTGAGTATTATGTCTACACTTTAGCTTATTACATGATTTTCAAAATTTTAATTTTTTTATTTTTATTATTAAAAAAAAAAAGTATTTTTTTTTTATTTTTTTTGGCACCAGTATCATTTGTATTATCGACCCTGAGTCGCTCGTCGCTGACCAAAACAACAACCTGTATAGATTATTAATTAACAAATTAATGGAAAAGTTTATGTAATTCAGGTTGTGAGGCCGTAGATGATATTAACAAGTTGACAACTTGTGTCTATGTGTGCGAACTGGGTCAAACGCGAGATACCTATATACACATAACTGTGTGCAACAGCTGACGACCGAGTGAGGTCAATAGCCTCGCTAGTAACGAGGCCAACGACCCTTATGCACCACACCCCTATAAGAGCAGGTGAATGAAACTGGGCCGCTAGGGTAGGATTTCATCTTGTTCCACTTACAAATACAGAAAGGGATAGGGTACATACCTAATATTAGATATAGCACCCTGATTACACCACATCTCCATAATACCAACCCGCTCTAAAATTTAAGAGAAACCTTCAGAAGATTCCATTTTTAAATAAACAAATTCCGTGAGCTAATAATATTTTCCTTTATTGGTATAAATATCAGTTTCTTTGTAAGGTATTTGTCACCAAATCAGATACTCGTAATTCAGAAAAAAAAACTATAGTTTGAATCAGAATAACCGCAACAAATGGCAAACTAAAAACACAAGTAGGTACCTAGTTCTGCACAGTTCTTTGAAATCAGGTCACCACACAATGATTCCAAACGCAAGAACAAGGAAAAACTACGCAATGAATACCTGCAAGTATTAACTAATGTGGAATTTTTCACTAATTATGTAACAAAATAACAAAAGCTATTAGCGTTAGACGTAGAAGATATCAGGAGCCGAAATCCGTCGCGTATGCAAGCATCGCGTCCCAAAGTATACTGGACTGGTAAACGAGTGCGTTGTTGGGATCACGTACGCCTACCTTTGGCCTTGCTGTACTATATTTTGTGGCTAAAACCATAATGAACAAGTTCATGCAAGGAAGTATTATGGGTTGTTAGTTCCTGTAAATATGTTTAAGTAGGTACTTAATTCAACAAACATTAAATATTTGCCTTATTAAAACATAATTCCGTGTCGTATCGCACACTATGTTGTTGTCTTCCCCTTTGTTGAATAATGAAGTCATAAATTAAACTCCTCTGTAAGGACAATTATCCCTTTTCTCGAGGCGCTTTGTTCGCAAATCCTGTTTGTTGCATGTGTGTTGAATTTCAAGAATATCTGAAGGATATTTATAATAAACAAAGTTCAGTTTCAAAACAATGGCGCAACTGCAAAAGTCAGTTCCGATTTGCTTTATTTCTCAGATGAATTCAAAACATGGAATCAATAGGTGTATAGCAAATAGCAATGTTTGTGTTATGTGTATTTTATACAAAAGTCACCTTCAGCCGTAACATTGTATTTAATAGCTAAAACAAGACTGTAGTATCTATGTATAGTCTAACAAGATGCTAAAACATAGTACAAATAGAAATCGTGTGAATTAGTCGAGTGTTAAGTGATAAACAGAATGTTTTTCAATTGAGGACCTGGGGGTCAAAAAGGCCATTCAAACAATATTTATTATTGTTTCATTTTCCAAAGGGGTACGAACATTTTTGTATGGGAGCTGGCATAGCCACCCGCCGCCATTTTGATTTTTTTTCAATGTTGCGGCGCACGGTGTAAGTGGTATATTTGGGTAGAGGACACTTTTACAAACAAAAAATGTTAAGCAATATGGTGACCTAAAGTGTCACGTTTCCGAGATATTTGGAGGTAAAGATCGCCATATGAGAATTACGACAATCATTAAAAATGAACTTATTACGTGTTTATATGCATTAGATTGTATTCAAATAATAGTTTCCAGGTTGATTTAACTTTTTATTAGAATGTAGCAAAACAAAGAGCACGAAAAACAATATTCATTAATTGGTTACCTACTAAACCGCATCGCAATATTCGCAATGAAACACAATGTTGTCAAATAGCCCGGATCGTAGTGGTTAACTTGTTTTCCATGTCGCCGTTATTAACCAAAAATGACAATCTTCTTCACTGTCGTTTCGCTCTTGGAAGAGCGGTCGTGGTCACGTTGAGGCGTCCACATCGGTGATAGAGGCGGACACGGCTCTCCGCACAATCTCCCGCCATCTCTCTCTGTTGGCAGACTGCCTGGTGCAGTCAGATACGCGGTTTCCAACTGCAAATTTTACTTGGTCAGACCAGCGCATAGGTGACATGCCGCGTGATCTGGTTCCCCCCACTTTTCCTTGTATGACCAGCCGTTCAATGGAGTAGTTATCCCGCCTAGAAACATGCCCAAAGTACTGCAGTATGCGCGACTGTACTACGGCCGATAAACGCTGTGTGATGCCTAGCTCCTGGAGTATGGACACGATGGTCACGATGTCGCGTAAATGACAATACTTGTGTTAAAATATCATGTTACCGAGATATTGGAATATCGATGTATATATAATATGAGACGAATGAAGTGAGTTTAAAGTTGATTAAGTACAATTTATGTTCTTGTTTTTAAGCAATAGTAGTCAAATAATATTTCATCACGGTTTTAAAAATATATAAAAACACATAATAGAAACAAGCCGTGACCTTAAACCTTTAAATAAAAGGTTTTTTTTAAACTACTTAGGTAGCAAACAAACATACGGCTGATTGTAAGCGAAGAAAGAGACCGCATAGTTTGAAACTATTTTGGTTCCAATGTTTGAGGTTGGACTCCCCGTCAATGGCGAGACATGCGATGGTAGAAGGTAGCCGTGGGCATCAGGTTAAACAATTCTACAGAACACTGTCCGTTGTACAAGCGGTAGAACACACATAAGGAGGCAAAGTCTCTCCTTAGATTGAGCTGCTTGTGAGCTCGGGATCGTGGACAATTCTAATGGCACGTCGCTGAACCGAGTCTAAAGGCCCAAATTGGTATCCAGGTAAGAGCAGTACTCCATGTAAAGCCGGACTTGTGACTTGTAAAGTTGCAGCCTTTGCCCCGATATGAAGTACTGCTTCGCTCTGTTGAGCACTTTGAGTTTTTTGGGTGCTAATTCAAATTCAATATTTTTTTTTTTTTTTATACTACTTTGGTGGCAAACAAGCATACGGCCCGCCTGATGGTAAGCAGTTACCGTAGCCTATGGACGCTTGCAACACCAGGGGTATCAATCGCGCGTTGCCGACCCTAAAAATCAAATTCAAAAAGCATTTATTCAATTTAGGCCCTGATAAGGCACTTATGAACGTTAACAAATGGCTCTACACCGGTTCCAAATACAACTTGAACTGAGAAGACTCCGGCAAGAAACTCAGCAAGTGTTTTTTTTTTAATATGTAAATAGAAGTATTACTCAAAGATCATTCAAATGCATTCTTGTCATCTACAAAATCAGAAACTTTATAGTACCCTTTCGTGCATAACTTCTGTTTAACTATCTTTTTGAATCTATGTATAGGTAGCTCTTGGATTTCTTTGGGTACTTTATTATAGAAACGTATACATTGCCCCTTGAAAGAGTTAAGGACTTTGCTGAGCCGAGTTAAAGGTACAGCAAGTTTGTGCTTATTTCTAGTGTTCAAACTATGAGTGTCACTATTCTTAGGAAAGTTATTTAAGTTTTTCCTCACATGAATAAGATTTTCATATATGTACTGTGACGACACTGTCATTATATTAATAGATTTAAACTTGTCTCTCAAAGAATCTCTAGGCCTTATTTTATATATTGCGCGGACAGCCTTCTTCTGCAGTATAAAAATTCTATTGATTTCGGCACCACTACCCCAGAGGAGGATACCGTAAGACATCAAACTGTGAAAGTAACTGAAATAAACTAATTTTGCCGTAGATTCGTCAGTAAGAGCGCGAATTTTTCTCACTGCATAAGCTGCAGAACTAAGTCTATCCACCACTTTACAAATGTGAGGGCTCCATTGTAACTTATTATCTAAAGTGATACCTAAAAATACAGTTGTTTCAACAAGATCCAGTTTTTCGCCTTTAATTACAATATTTGTGTCCGAATGTCTCACATTGGGTAGACTGAATCTGATACATTTTGTTTTTTTCTCATTTAGCAATAAATTATTAATAGTAAACCAATCAACGACTTCAGAAAGAGCATTGTTCACATCGTCAGAATTAAAATCAAGTCTATTCACTTTGTAAAGAAGTGAAGAGTCATCAGCAAACAATACTATCTCATGTTTTTTTTCTACAAGATATGGTAAGTCGTTGATGTAAATGAGAAATAGAAAAGGTCCAAGGATAGAACCTTGTGGTACACCCATAGTTACTGATGACCCAAGGGATACTTTACCATTAACTTCAACCTTTTGAATTCTGTCACATAAGTAAGAAATCAAAAGATCAAGTGCAGAGTCTCTAACGCCGTAGTGATGTAAAGCTTAACCTTGTCTTCTAGACGGACTATTGATGTCGTTAGAAATGTCGATGCCGAGGGTTCCGATGCTTTCACTGATGTCCATGTTCTGGAATTGTGAAGCCACAGCAAATGGGGTTTTCTTAGCGGTGAACGCGCAGACTTGGGTCTTAGTGGGGTTGAAATGGACTAGGATTAGTCGACCGTAATCGGAGACACTAGTTAGTGTTCTCTCGATTTCAGACAAAATCCGTTCGCGGTCATTCACCACGAAACGAGGAATATTTGCAATGAGCGTCCTCTGTACAATGAATGCCGTCAATAGACAGCATTTCATTGATATGCAGCTGGAAGTGTTGGGGACAGTACAGATCCTTGCGGAACGCCAGCATTTATATCTCTCAGCTCTTATGCATCTGCTGGACAGAAAATTGGCGACCCTTTTGCATAGTCCCTCGGGAAGCCCATATGCTGGTAACTTGGTTAGAAGACACTAGAATACTGCCATTGTGTGCACGTGAGCAGTCTTCCACGAAAACGGGATTTTCATTTAGGTGGAAGTTTTATTAGGTCGGGCCGGCCGCGAGACCGGGTTTTATTTTATTTATTTACATCGCTATTGCAATTTTGGCGCCTAGGGAACATTACTTAGCGATCTTTAGTTCCAATTAACTTGGTAACATAGATTTTAGGACAAGTATTGTAATTTTTGTTTGTGTAATAATGACAAGATGGAAAACAAGTCACGATCCGAGCTACTTTGACAACATTGTGGTTCATAGCGAATATTACGATGCTGTTTAGGAGGTCAGTAATTAAAAATATGTATTGTTTTTCGTGCTCCTAGTGTAATTCTATTCTAAAAAAATTATAAATCAACCTGGGAACTATTATTTGAATACAATCGAATGCATATAAACACGTAATAAGTTAATTTTTAATGATTGTCATATGGCGATCTTTACCTCCAAATATCTCGGAAACGTGACACTTTAGGCCACCATATTAATTAACATTTTTTGTTTGTATAAGTGTCCTCTACCCAAATATACCACTTACACCGTGCGCCGCGACATTGAAAAAAAATCAAAATGGCGGCGGCTAGCTATGCCACAAAGGTTCTATCCCTTTTACACCAAATCAAATATTATTTCAAAATGTTTTGGTAAAACAGTCAATACAATGACAGATTAGAAATCGATCGCATAGGATCCGCTGTGATATCGAATAGAATATTCCATTCAGAAATGTTGCTAGAGTACTAAGAGAATACACAGTTCTCTTATTCTTCTCTTTTTCTTACCGCTTGTTATAATAGTCCAACAGGCTATCCTTGAGTTATTTAACCACCATTTATTAGTAGACAAGTAGGATGCACCTGAATTTCATAACAAATCAATAAACTAGTTGAACTATAATTATACAATGCTTATTGTATAATGTATCGCAAAGTGAGAAAATGCGGTCACACTGAGTAATTATAACATATATTTTTAATCAATCTTCGTCCTTGCTTCATAAGCGTATATAAACAAAACAAACGTGCCGAGGCTAAATTTAGTCAATACTTTCTCGGGCATTTTGGCATCGGGAATCGAAAACAACATTGGATGTGTAAACACCAAAAGCGAATTATTCTGCACAGTATAATACTTAACGTAGTTCCTTCAATGTATAAACAAATTTGGTAATCGCTTAAGAATATTTTTGTAGCACACAATGAATAAGTTAAATATAAACAAAAGGATTTCATACAATGCGTCAAGACAAAATGTGTTGGGTGTGTGGTGTGGAGAATCATTTGCGACAACGTGGGATTTCTTAACGTGTTCATAAATCAAAAAAAGGAAGATATGTTTTAAACAACATTTATTTTGAACAGACTTCGTCTTTGTATTATGGCAGCTACACATGAGAGGTCGTATACTTCAAAATTTTGGGCGCATACCTTTGGACATATCAGCACTTATGGTGGTGATTTTGTGGTTGTGTTTAATCATCATAATCCATACTAAAAGCACTAAAAGTCGCCCATCGCACCTCTATGCCACCGCACCACAGAGATGCGTTATTTATTTTTTATCTGGGACAGTGTTATATTTATTAATAATTAGATACATTTACATTTAAATCACTATCAATGTTTATGGACGCCTGACGTCCGTATATGTAGTAAAAACAATATCACGCGATCGTACGACCCGCGACGACTCGCTTGACACTTACATATTCATGTACATCGAATGAAACAAGTAACAAGAGGTTTGTCATTACTATTTCAAGGGATTGATATCGTAGATTTGTAATCATTCGCAGTTTCAAAAATAAAAATGTTAAAAACCAGAGGACACAAAATTCATCCTTGTCGGACTCCTTGAAATATTTATCTCACTCGCGTAGTTAGCAATTTATAATATTTTGAATTTAGTTTTACTATGGGCCGATTTTGCAATCGCTGGATAAACCTCTGATGCCTATGCCTCAGATAAGTCAAAATTCATTTAAAAATAACTGCCGTTTATCTGGCCATTGAAAACACGACCCTAAGATGAACAATAGAACGTACTCGTTGTTCTAATGTCAAAAATAGGTATAAATGACACATTTTTACATGAAGCAATATTTTATTATAAACAGTCTTAAGTTTCTAATTCGCACCGCCTTCCAAGCTTACGGTTTGGCTGGCAAACATATTGTTGACAGAAATTGCGATAAAGAGACATGTGTTGTACATATTTATTATAATAGAACATCAAACATTCATATTTCTATGAGACTATCTTATCGATGCACATATTTCCTCTTCCTTTAGGCACAGATTTATCAACCGTAATCATGAAATGTATCGCATGTAGGTAGTTCCTGAGATTTATGTTCATTTTATGAGAACAAAGATCTACATTTCACATCATAAAGCTCAATTCCCAGAACCATATACCGTAACCTATAACTAGAAAATTAATATCATGTTGTTGTCAAATAAAGATTCTACTTTTTCCTTCGTGTTCTTTAAAAACTATTGTTCTCTTGCCAATCATTTTTTAATGGAAATTCAATTAAATTTACACTCGAGGCGACGTGTGAAAAGTGCCAGCAGAATAAACAATACGCGTATAGTGTTTTACAACTAATTGAAACTATATGACTCACTCACATAGCATCTATGTCACTGCACTGCGGGGTTACCGCGTATCTCTGGACATCGTAATCATCATCTGCCTGCCCTGTTCCCAATCATTTGTGGTAGCCGCAATATGTACGCTTCTTCTATCCGTCATAGAAGCATTCACTCCATTCTGACCCATATCATCGTTCACACATATCCATCTCTTTTTCGGTCTTCCTCTTCCCGTATATCCATTCACTTTTATATTCACGTTACTTTCATTTCTCCTCATAACATGTCCATACCACGATAAACGTTCCCTCTCAACTTTTCAGACACTGGCACTATTTTCAAGCTCCCCTTATGTTCTCATTCCTCATCTTATCATTCTTGTCTCTCCTGCATGCAATCGTCTTTCACCCGTCTTCTTTATAGCCTTTCTATTCTGGTGGACATCGTAATGTACGCCATTAATGAATTTATGTCCACGGTACGACAAAGCCACCAATGGTCTTCAAAGTCAAAATAACACTTTTGCCATTACCACCAAAGATACGCGGTATCCACGCTGGCACTGACACTTTATCATGTGATATCGAATGTCCAATTGCCACTTATTTCATCATGTCTACCACTGACGAGTTGTCCAATGCTGTAATTATATTATTTTTCTAAAAAAACAAGTTTACTTTAAGCAACCACATGTTTCGACATTCATTAGACTGGAAAAAATATGAATAAAATCCATTAAATTGAAATACTGATTTGGATAATAAACACCTGATTATATAAGAAAGATAAGTATTTATCAATATTTTACTGTCTACCAAATTATTACACGTTAAAAAGGAACAATCTCAGACGTTCAACGGTTTATCGTGCGTGACTTACATAATATTCAACGTGGTCTTTGCAATAGATGGGAGTTATTATGAAATTCGAAAATATTATTTAAAAATTACGCGTTCTTTTAGACTGAAGAAATTGGCAAGAAATGACTCGCAGAAAAAATCAAGCGATTAATTTAGTTCAGTTTTATTGCACGTGCACGAGATATTTGCGAATCGTCTCGTTAAATGTCGCCAACGCCAGAAAAAAAGTCACGCGAGAGCCCAAATGTTATGACGTAACAACTGACAAATATGTACCAGGAAACATTCACACATGCTTCCCGAATAATAACGATATATTCTCATGTGTCGCAGTAACGTCTGTAGCCCGGATAAAAAAGTAGCAAAACTTCTGGAACTTTCCACCGATTTTGCAGAATATTTAAAAATTCTATGGAGTACTCGGGGGACAATTAAATTCTTTAAGAGGTACAAACAAGACTTTATGTATTTTTACGATGTTATGTGATACAAAAACATAAGGACGAACATCATCTAAAGACACAATGTTAGTCATCGATCACAAAGTAGGCAGTTATGTAAACATTTGCAATTGGAGACAGAGTCGTACGTACATGCAATGGCATACCTATAGATTCCGTATAGAAACCACGTGGTCACTCTGGCGGAGTGCCAGCACCTTCGCCAGGTCATTCTCTCAAGAAAGTTGCCTGGAATAACTGACGCAATGTGTCTAGCTAGCTAGCCGAGTATATGTAATCACAAACCCGAGTGGATCTTACTGAGAATTCACCCTCGACTCGGGATTCGAACCAGAGTGAATGAGCAACTAGAAATATGCGTGATTATCACACCAATATGATTCAAGATATTTCTAAGGATTATCGTGTTAACTGCAGCAGTTTGAGTCATGCCAGTAGTTGCTTGGTCACATTCTAAACTCATGAGAAAATTAATATCAGTGTCAAGTTAACTCCATCTAATTTTGAGGTTTATATTTGAACTTCAGCTCTTTCTCAGGTGTCGTGAACTTCGAGAAACATTAGTTAAAGGGGTTAACGTAACGAGAATCAATATTAGAATATCATTTACTATTAGAACTAGTCACGTGCGATAAAAATAATAGGTAGTTTGATACAGAGTCAATAAATCCGTCTGGTCTAGGTGTATTATTTTATCAATTTTGTTATTAATAAACATAACTAATCAACCACAGCAGCTACTACGCAGTAACCGCCGAGGAAGGAAACAAATAGTATTGAGAATTATTATAAAGCCAATGTATTAAAATGCATACTTATCGGAAAAGTAACTGGTGCGCAATAACTAACTTGTACTGTTATGGCCTACTACACAGATTTAAATTATTTCCCCTTTGTTAATTTATTTTGTATACTCAAAAGATTAAAAATCTGTCTGTCATCATAAAATAGATCTCAGAATAGCTTGTATTCTCCATAATCTTATATTATTGTATGTATAATAAAACCATCCGAGCATAGATTATTCTGTGTAGAGCGTATAAGGTGTAAGTATATTTAGCTATGCCGTTTCGAATCCATCCGCTGCGCAGTTCGTTATTTTGGTTGGAAAAACAGCTGACACATGGCAACAGAGATCACACCGTGCCACATGGCCTGACATCTTTGGTTTTTTTACTCTTATACCTCTTAGTTTTATGAGTTTTATGTTCCAATGTCGACCGTATCTTGAACCTTGACCGTAGCCCATTGATGGCGTACGTATGGGAGTATAAATAAATATCCTCGCTGACATACGACCTTGTGGTTTCTTGAGCACAGTACATTGCAACCTTGGGATTGATGCAATCCATCCACAAGTCCATCTGGCAGAGAACAATCTTATTTCAATCAGCCAGTATTTTTTTGTCAAGTTATTAGTAAAATTATTTCGGCGTTCTGGTTATACATAATTCTTTTCAATTAACGAAGAAATAGTTCTCATCAAATCAGCTTCCAAACATGATTTTATTTGAACTAAGTTTTGCCAATATTTGCACTGGCTCCGATTCCGTTTCTGATGATTCTTTTTTGTTAGTGAGTCACAATTTGGAAATGACAGCTGTTGGATACCTAATAGGTACCTAAGACACACTCCCTAGTTAAAAGTTTGGTGAGTCAATAGTTACCCTTTTTTCAGTCGACAACCATCGATAATGCTTAATCGTGCATGACCGATACAAAGCTGACGTGGGCTTGACATTGCAAGTACACGTTTACCGTTGGTAATAAAATGCATTAGATACAGATTTCAGACATTTTAATTAATGATTCAATGTCGAATGCCTAAGATTTGATCTGCTTGGTTCCAGGGAGCAACAGCTACCTACAATTTGATCATACAATAAAACAGATTCTACAAATATTTGAAAAGTTCCATAAAATATCTTCCGTACCTATCTTTTTCTAATTTATAATCTTTTGGTTTATAAAATATAAGTCGACAGTGAAAGGTAGAACAGGAGTTCTAAAAAGGCTATTAAAGCAATAGGTATTGCTGATTAGTTTCATTTTCCAGATTTCTTTCATTACTATTAAAGATTAGATTAATTTTTATTAAATTTAGTGACAGATTCGGATTTGTTAAATTCCATAAGATCTGCAGAAAAAACAAAAGATGAGACAACAATAAAGATTCAAATCTAAAAATTGTTCCATTTATTAAAATAATAGAATATGGATTTAAAAACATAGTTCATGCAAAAATGATAAATTCAAGTAATGACAAGAATATTCTAGATCTTGTCGTTAACGTGTAGGTACATGTTGATATACAACATAAGTCACACATTAGACACGAATTTCGTGACTACGCATAATGTAAATGGATTAGTAACGAATCTTATTAGAATTGCATGTTATACAAGTCACAAACAAAAATGGACAACTAATATCATTAGAGGTTGCTAACTCCGGTAATTAGCACTGGAAGAAATTATAGAGTTCATGCCCAACGTTGGATCGATGCCAGGGTTCATTTGCCGCATACATTTCCGCAAAAAAAATTACCGGCCATTCGCCTTTGACTAACTTTTAAGGCGACAGTAGCTCAGTGAAAGCGACAAGGCGAAGATCGGGGATTCGCATCCTAAAATGATCTTATACTTGCTGCTAATTATAAATAAGCCTTATAAAGACGTTTCACTTTCTGATGTGACCTGATTTTGCTAAAAAGGACTTAATAATCACTCACCATGGTCACAAAGTACTCTGTGCCATGGTGAGATTGTTGTCTAGCAACAGTTTTACCTGCAATAAGTTCCTACTAATTATTCCATGATCTATTCGCATTAAAATTAGCATAAGCTTTTTAAGAGAGTTGTTATCGACTCTATTATTCCTATACAATTTAATAGGCGGTAAGTAATAGCTTTAATTTTATCGTAAACCGATTGCCTATAAGCTCGTTATCTTACTGCGATCAGCGCCTTCCTGGCCGGTCGGACCAGTGCTACCGGTAGGCAGTCCGGCTTCAAATGTATCACTTCTATAATTTCCGTAGAGTTACATAGTTTGGTACACGGCCGCCGGTATCTGTACTTACACATTTGCATAGCCGGCTCAACCTTGGGCGGTCCCAGGTCTGCTCGACCGACTATCAATTAAGAGACGTGACCACGTATCAGAAAACGTTAGGAAGGGAGTCTGATTTACGTCATGTGTATATTCCGTAACGAGGATTTCTGCATCATTAGCAATAATAGTAAATCTCAGCCAGTATGGTTATAAACTTTCTTTCTTTAGCGTAAACCCCGTCGGCAAACAGATACAAATATATTATTATTATTTTTTTTTTTACTATTTATAGGCCTGTGTTTGACCGCAATCTCACCATGGTAAGTGATGATGCGGCCGAAGGTGGTAAGCACACAAAGCCTAGAAGGAACTGGCTCTAAAGTGCAGCTATCGGAACACACCGAAAGGTGCTTGGCGACAGATTTTCAACATGAGGGTGGTAGCCAGCCAGGCTACATTATGTCTGAAAGACACTTCAAACGATTCAACGTACCATTATTCCTTCCTTATTTAGCACGGAACATAAAAATTACGTATCCCATATCCTGAAAATTACGCAATGGAGATACTAATAAAGTCGAGAACAATAAATGATCGAAATTAAAATTTAAACGAACTTCCGTTCATTATTCAAATTTATGACCGCGTGATCTGGGCTGCCGTAGAATATTAAACGGCTGCTAATGAGTTTCGTAATTATTCTAAAGTAAAAACATGAAATCGATGAATTCTTCCTTTCACTCACTACTACTTCAGCAGTGTGTACGTAATATAGCTTCCAGTTAAGGAAGCAGAGAATGAAGTAAGGCATGTCTGCCCAGCAAAGCTCTGTGGAATCATCTTGCTTTGCATTCACGTTCATCTAAGTGCAAAATGACTTCTCGTGATCGTGATACTATTTACAAACAAGGTACGTATAATTTACTTAGAGCAAATATTTTAGGAGTGTCTTGTCAGTTAAGAAGTAATCTTAGTCACTGTAGCTTTACTTATTCAGATTGTAACATTCTGGGAATTATTTCAAACCATTGACCTCGGCTAGATTAAAGCTTACTTTCCAAAGAACACTAACTATCACTAATACTTCGCACTATCAAAGCTTTACTGGCTATCGAACGGCCCGCGGCCTCTGAACAAAAGTTGGTTTCCGGGAAATGGTTGCGAATTTCATTCAGAATTTTGGCTACGCAAAACAGAAAACTTTATCTGATCACGCGATAGCTTCAATCGACGTGAATAACGTCCGTTTCTCCTCTCTGAATTGCTCCTAGTCATACAAACAATATTGATGACTGACCTTACTTGCACATCATTAAATTCGACGCCAATCCCAATGCACGAGTCAAGTCACGAGATAGTTTAAGAATACTCGTCTACCCTTGTAATGGCTTTATTATCTCGTAGTCAGTTGGAGCATACGCACTGTATGTTTGTCGTTGTTACACAAAGAACGGAAGGTGTTGTTGCGTGTTTGAAGGAGCTGTCACAGCGATGACTGATTTGAAAAAAACAACTTAGCATATGGGGAAAGTCGTAAATGCCAACAAACAAGTCATAATAATCGTCTGTGCGTGCAATTTCAAACAGCCAGTGGGTCACGCCTTCCGTTACGGCCTGGAGCACAGACAAAGGGCGAGTGGGAGGCACACCTGTCCTAAGTTAAGGGTAGTATGTAGGCTAGATCGCGCGCCAAAACCAGCATTCATTTGTTACTTTGCAGTTGTGTTACAGGCACGCACACATGCATCAGATCCAAACTTGACGTTGCGTCAAGTTAGGTACGTACCGCATAACGTGGTACCAGCCGATAAAATTCCAATGTTATTAAGTAACATTATATTTAATTTTCTATTTAAATTTCTAGTGACTTATTTAAGCACAACCAAAGTTTACATAATTATTAAGCAGAATGGATTCACTACTTATAAGCAAAGGAAATTCAGTGCTATGCCTTATATTAGTACTTTGGGGGTACTTACGTTAACGTTTTTTGAAGAAGTAGGTACTAATCCATAGTAACTCTGTTTGTTTAATAAGTAATAATAATAAATAGTAATAAGTTTAGTAATAAATAATAATAAAATAAAATAAACATCCTGGGACATTCCTCACACACGGTCATCTGATCCCAAACTAAGCTGAGCTTGTACTATGGAAACCTTTTTGTTTGTAAATACATAATTACACCCAGACTCAGGACATACAGACATGTTCATTCACACAAATGCATATCCTGGGTGGGAATCAAACCCACGACCTGCACCGCTATAGGTGGAATCATAATCAACTGCACCAACTGGCCCATTTGTTTGTTACGCTTTCACGCCTAAACCACTGAACCCATCGCATTGAGATTTGGCAATCAGATACCTATGGTATAGAGAAGGGTATAAGCTACTTTTATCGAGGGAACGCGGGTGAATCGACGGGGGACAACTAGTATCATATAAAAAGGTAAAGTTTGTAAGTTGCATGTACGAGGCTTTGAAATTACTAATCCGATTCTGAACATTCTTTCACTAATAAGATAAGATGAATATGCTTTATTTGTACACCATATAGTAGAAGACGAAACAATACAAAAAATAAGAAGTGATACAAAATAAGCGGTCTTATCGCTTAAGCGATTTCTTGTAGACAACCTTTGGGTAACAGGATATATGAGAATATGGAAGGTTTAACAGATAAGAATACACTTTCATAACGTGAAAATAACAGCTCTAGAAAAATAGAAAGAAAGGCAGGAAATGAGGAAGTTTATAGCGTGTGATAGCGTGAAATAACAAGAGATTTAAAAGAGTCTAACGTCGGGGCCCGTCTTATAGTCTGAGGGAGAGAGTTTCAGAGACGTATAGCTTGGATAGTAAAAGCTTTTGAATAAGAGTGAGAAGTGTGACTGGGAGTTTGGAAGTTAAGTTCCATGGGACTATGAAGAAGATGATGTTGAGGTGTAGTACTCGAAGCGTTCCTTGAGATAGCGAGGGGCTTTGGGATTAAATAAAACAGTGTATAAGAGTGGCAATTTGTGTGTATTCCGCCGAAGGCGGATAGGGAGCCACTTGAGTTGTAATAGGAAGCTACATTATCCTCAAAAGCTTTAGGCTAATTTTCAATATATTTGCAATAAAAATATCATGTAGTACAGTGCCTAATTAAGCCAGTGCGAGGCCCTTAGCAAATGTTATCAAGGACCTTCAGCTCAGGTTATCTACTTTAATGGTTTATGTGCGGATCTAGCTGTCAGATTAAAAGAGATGGTTGCACAGAGACGTTTCACGACTTTATTACTCTTTTAAAAGATTTGGAAGCCATTCTATATTATGTTTATAATATTTGTCACGCATTGTAATTTAAGTATGTCAAGAAATCCTTTTCAATGATTATTATACTATTGGCCATGCAGCGGTTCTATCCCTTACTTTGTATAATTATTAGTATACGCGAACGCAGGCCATTTAACGTGGGCCGTAGCCATTTATCCTGCAATGGCCAATTCAGTACTGGATACTTCATAATTAGCTAACGAACATTTATTAAATTCGGTATAGCGGCGACTGATAGGGAGTTCTGGGAGCACCCCCCCAACCCACTACGACTCGTTCGATGATTTTTTAGTATTTCATACGCAATTATTCCGCAGGGTTTCAAAACAGCAGCTTTCGGCAGGGTAAAACAACGTTAAACCGTCGTCGAAGAAGCAACGCAACAAACTCCTCACGGGCCCAATGTGTTTACTGTCGTAATATTACAATTAAATAATCACTTCACTACACTTAACACATGTATAGTCTTAAATAATTATAGGCATCAGAACCGGGTTTAACAATTATGCACTGAGGTGTGTACAGCTCGAGCGCTTGTGATAAACTAACTGATAAACAATGAACACTAATTCAACCAGGACAAAATGCTCATCCATGATCAGATTAAAATCACGGAACTTCATACACCCAGCAGGATAGAAAACCAAAATAAATACTTTCGGGAACGCAAAAAGATATGTTATCCTGGATGTTCCTCATCCCATTAACCAAGATACTTAAGTTTACAAACAAACATTTGATAGAATACAGTCCCATATATTATAGCCATGTTATGGCCCTACAGTACACCAAAATCCAAGCCCAGAAAACAGATATTTACTTTAAAAATCAATCGGCGCATGATATAGAATATTTTGACTACTATACTAAAAACCTTGCTGAATGTTGTGCCTGAGGCAACCAAATTGACTCTAGAATAATAACGAAGAACAAGAAATATGCAAGCACATACCGAAGCTGAAATGGACTAGTAGCCTCTCAACGACAGAAGCTATACCCGTGCATGGAGGAGGTTAATCTAATGAACAACAAAGATATAACAAAATCCAACCCAGGAACAAAAAATCAAAATAAGAAAGAAGACAATAAAACCCCAGCACTCAACATACATCAACGCTCATCCCTCATCTATAGGCTGAGCAGTCGGTCGATTGTGGTCAGCTGGTTGCGGTTAGCTGGCCGTCCTCTCCCACCCCAGAGCGTGTCACTCCTATATAACACGCACTCCTTGGTTTCTCCATGGCTATTCCGATACAACTATTCAGGTACCAGTCATTATAAACTAAGTTAGTTACATGGTGGTTGATGTTTGAATGGTTGTATAGGACATGGGTCGGTCGTTGTACTGGCTGAGAGTAGTTCTAATCATCATCATCATCATAATAAAATGTATTTCAAATAATAAAAACGTGTTTCTCGTATCGAACGACCTGTTATTGAACAACCTGGTATATTAGCTCTAGAAATAATGTTATATATGAGGCACCGGTGCCGAGATATCGAATTTTTATTAAAATGGATAATGCCCACAATGACTTTTAGGCGTAGTAGTGTGACGACGAGAATTAAAAATTATTAGAATTTAAATTGTAAAGATTTGCAAAGAGGCTTATTAAGTTATGCTTAATAAAATAAAACCTACAAAGAAAATATCTAGTAACAATAATAGCTAGGGTAGAGGCACCAATAAATGAACTTTTAAGCGTTTTTTCCATCTTTAAATAGCTATAACTCAGTCATTTCATGACATAGACGCTGGTTGTTTTTTTCAGTAATACCTTAAATCCTTATTAATTGAAGGATTAAATTAATTATATCCTACATCTTCAAATATTTTTTAAAAAATGGTTTTACCCCTATAGTTGAACACTGAGCCCTAATTATGAACGTTTTGTACCCAATAGTTGAACTAACATTTGAATAGGAGTAGATTCCATAGTAGTTAGTTCATTTAATGGATTAATGAACCATAAAATGAACGAATAATATTCTAAGTGAATATTATTCGTTCAGCTTGAGGCAAATATACCCAAAGGTTGAACGAATAAAATGTGAACCGTTCAAATTTCGACCACCGATCTTAATGGTGATTCTATAGGAAAGTTAGGTTTAAAATAATCAAAAACTCTAAAATAATTTGTTCAACTTTTGGTAACTAAGTTCATAAATTTAATAAAATTCATTTGAGTATTTTTGTTTTGGTGTTTAATCGTTAACTTATAGATTTTAATGGGTATAAAAATTAGACCTTTTTCCATTACTTGAACAGTTAATTTCTCTAAAAAACGGTAAATAATGTAATAATATATATTAAGTTATTGAAAGCAGAATATATCAAGATTTTATTACAACCAAAACTGCTCTAATATGACATTAATTCTTTCTATACGCTGACAATGTTCTTAAATTTGGAGGGACTTACCGTTAGAAGGTTTCCATATAAAACCGATTTTTGGCGGGTACCGGACACATAAAAAATTCACCGCAAGCGCGTCTGGGCTGTCATTGTCAATGTTGTTAATGAATATGGAAGAAAAAATATTGCCTTATGGGAAAAAAAATATTGCAAACATGTAAATTTAGGGATTATATTATATTTTTTTAATTTTCGGTCGATCTTTCATCTATTGGGGATCGGTCATGTTTTGGTGCCACTACCCTATATAGTTAAAGAATATAATATAAGAACAGTGAATTATTTACAAATGGCCGTATCCATCGATATAATTTTATTCTACTAGCATTCTACTATATATACACAGCGTTCCCAACATTCACTCGGTTCGAATTAACTGAATTGATACCGATTACCATAAGAACAATAAATTTATCAAAATGTCCATTTCATAACTCTAATAATGTAAAAAATAAAAATGCACTTATTGTGTTCTTTTTGACAAGCGCATGTATACAGATATATGGATGACGTAATTTCCGGTGTCAATAAAAAGCGACGTGGTGTCACCTTGGGACACTGGGGGGAACTGAATATTTTCGCGATTGCGTCTTGTATATAAAGCTTCATATGACATTTCATAGAAAAATGTATGGACAAATGGCGTCGCAAAATTGATGCTTATTAATTAATAAATTACGTTATTCTCGTACAAAAAAAATAAAATGTGGCCCCACGGATCTGTTGTACATATATTTGTGATTCGATTTAATATAAATTTATTACAAAAAGGATTCTTATTTTGATGGTATCACTAAAGAGGAAAACCTCGATTTTATGATTTTTGTAATATTCATAAGGTTTTTGCTATTTATAAAAGTAAAATAAAAAAAAAGGGCCAACACCGATCTGTTAATTGGTGTCTTGGCTTTATGATTATGTTCATATAATACTATTTCTTTCATGTTTTCATTCATAAACCACTAAAATAGCAAACCCTGTTTATGACGTTTAGCTTACATACCGCCCTTAACTGGTTCCTCCCACTTCACGTCGCAAACCCTCGACACGATTCCACGCAAATAATTTAAATCCTGATCAAACTGGATATCTAAGACGCTATGATAAAAAAGACAGCGAGCCAGATATGCCAATGGCTAGATGCCACTACCGATCTAAGGACTGAACTAACCACTCCACTTTTTATGCATTAAAGTATCGGAATCCAGATTAAATGAAATCTCAAGTCTCTTTTGAAATTAAACTCGGAAAAGCGTTGCCAAAACGTACAACACTTTCAGTCATTGTAACAATAACTGCCTTTTCTTAACTATTTCTTCATTATGAACATTAACGTATCGGAATCCAGATTAAATGAAATCTCAAGTCTCTTTTGAAATGAAACTCGGAAAAGCGTTGCCAAAACGTACAACACTTTCAGTCATTGTAACAATAACTGCCTTTTCTTAACTATTTCTTCATTATGAACAATGTATCGCAACTCCAACCAACCTCTATGCAAAAGTAAGAGTAATATTCTAATAGGACATAGCTGTGGTGTGGTATAAGCGTATAATTATCGTTCTACCCTAATGAACGCTCACTTCACTATCTTACGAGGACGATTTCTTTATGTGGCAGGTTGCATATGCATGAGCAATGCGACCCAACCTGCGCGCGTTCTGACCGAGTTTTTGCGGGGTATTTAGTTTCAGGCGAAACGGCCCAGTTGGAAATGTAGCCAGATAATGGACATCCTGGAATGCTTTGAGGGTGCATAATGAAAAGGCCACTCGAACCGTTACAATTGGCATTGAACATTCCGATTGGCATCCAAATAATGAAATAATATTCTCGTTGCTATATTAAATGTTAACGTAATGCAATAAAACTGTAAATTGCGACGTTACAGTCGAAGATAGCATTCTGTATTACAGGAGTAATTATGCATCATCATCTTTATCTTTAGTTTGACGTGCAAGACCGGATATTTTCCAGAGCTGGCCATACAAACGATGTGACGGGCGGTGTGGTGAAAATACATATTATAGAAATGTATATTGTTATTATGAAAAACTTTAGTTGGAAACATAAAAGAATGAAACGGTGGAAGTTAATCCAGAAATAAATGCAATAGATACTCGACAGAGCAGCGTCAGGACGCGGTGCTTTGACCGGCCGCATGCGTCAGCGCTTTTCTCTTTGCACGGAAATAGCGCGATCTATGAAACTTTGGCACCGTATACCTTTGCAGGAGACACGCTCCTAATTTCGAATACACGTATCCGGGTGAAATGTTACTATTTTTGTTTTACCACATACATCATTCCGAAATTAACAATGAGAAACCGAACACGACTAAACTGCTTTCTGCGAACAACCAGTGGGTTAAAATACACACAGAATCGAAACTATGTTCATGAAATCCATGATCGAAACAAATATGAGATTAAGCAGTTTTATCCTTGATTAGCCTGTGTAGAATACTATTCAAATAAGACATTGATCATTTACCTGGGAATTGTATTGAAGGACAGTCCGTCTTGTCTTGAGTTTAGAAGCTATGGTTTGAGGTAGTTGTCGTATGGAGAACACACTATTCCGTACGCAGGTTGTAATATCTGAAAAAAAATCGGCAAGGTGAGACACTCTCTTGCTTTTTATTCTTCTTAGCTTGGCGTTAGTTTAGTGTTCCAAATTCTAACCCCTACTATTGCGTTACTATTACCTTTCAATAAATACCTACTAGCAAAGTTTTTTTACCAAATTACCTACCTATTTGATTTTGCTATCTATTCAGAAACCGCGTGGTAATTAAATTAGACAGCAAAAAAATAGTTAAATCAAATAAAAAAAACACGAGAGGGAGGATAAGGTTAACCTGAAAATTAGTTTAGGAATCAAAAATAGAAATCTTTCATCGCAACATATTGCTATGCTGCCCTTTTAATATTGATTTACATGACTTTATTTTTATGACCTAACGGGAGGCCCGCAGACGCGAATGGATTTGACGCAAATTTAAAATGAAATTGGGCAATGTTCCAAGCAGCCGGAAACCACCCAAACCAAAACTATCACAAAATATTAAAACATGCACATAAACTCGCATTATTCATCTATATCTATATAGATAAATGTAAACATAGTTATTGTGCTACAAGGATTAATAACAGCATAAACAGTTATTAGTGCTTCCGTTTTTCCTGCCAACGTCACCAACGTCGACAGATTGCATTCAGAGACATATTCAACATTATTTATTCAAATATACTTTCGCAAGCAGGCACTTATGAATAGTCTGACTCTAATACCGGTTCGGAAGGTTGCATTTGCTGAGAAGAGTCGGCAATAAAATCAGCAATTACTCTTTTCAAAACAAGTTTAAATTCATTACATAAACATGTACCTACATTCTGATCTCACTGACAATAATTGCATGTACTACAAAGTAGATAGTAAACTTTAGCAGACCAGCCCCCACAGGCAGCACCTGTTCACAAGTATGACGCGTGTGGCAGCCATCGCCCTCCTCGCCATATTGGAAAGAAGTGGGCGACCCGTCACACGACGTCACCATCGCAAACAAAGGCCCTAAAGTGAGTATGACTTAAGTCTGCCTGAAATATATACCATATAAGACCTGCACTGCAAGAGCCACTTGAATTACTTAATATCGTCTGTCGACATTATAGCTTATAAGTCAAAGGAAATGGTATTCTATATTCAATGCTGATACAAAGCCGAGTGCGAATCGCCTCGCCTCAATTGATCCAATTGAATATACCTAATGTATTTTTATCAATGTACATTAATATCTTACGCATGTTGGTTTTCTTGTAAGAAACGCGTGCTAAAACTGTAAACATTGCGAAAAATTGAGATGAAGCAGACTGCGCGCGCGCGACCACGTAGATAAAAATCGAAATAGATTTGGCTAGGCGCCGCGTGCGCTGGTGCTCTAAACAATGCTGAAAACTAGGTCGACAATCTGTTTACCGTGTCAAAAACGCGAACAATCTACATTCAGTCCACAACTCCGCACCTAGAGATAATATCATTGCATTAGCATTAAAGGCCTTTAGTGGTTCTACCTAAAATAACGACGATCATCCATTAAATTAATTAGAACACATTTTTTTTCAAAGATAAAATTTTAATTGAGGTTATATCAATAACTGTTAATCACAGAACGAGAGATTTTAGAAAATCCCAAAAAAAATTTTATACAGTGCTAAAGACTACTAATAAACATGGCCATCAAAAAATTATCACGGTAAAAATATAAATAATTCGAAGCGTTTACGGAATTCCTTCTTGTCGATTATTTTAATCAGGAAACAACGTGTCCTTGTCGACCATCTTCCGCGTTTAATCATCCACGAGAAAGTATCGGTAAGCGATAATTCAGTTGCAAATAAATTTAAAAGGCTATTAACTTTGGATTCGTCCAACAGAAAATATGTATGATGGTATGTTTCCGCATGGCCCGTATGAGCGATGGGTCAGGTAAAGAGTAGAAAATAAAATTTATATAAAAAAATTGTGGGTAGTTAGTAACTTATTGTAAATATCTTGCTTTTCTTGTCGACGAAGACCTTCTTCGTGCAATACGAAGTATTGTTACACTATCTGACGCATCATCAACATCACGAAAAAACAGATTGACATTATGAAACAAGGAGCAGTTTGTGCTCTTCTATTGCTGTTTTTAGTCTAAACTAAACTTCATGATTGATCTAATAGTTTAAGCTAGTTTAAATAGGACGTCGTACATAACACTTGTCAATGTAGCACCGAGTGGGAATTATACAAAACGGTGCGCGGTGTCATGAACTACGCACCGGAAGGCGATATGGTGACCAAATGTCAGCTTCATTTTTGACCACATTAAACTGCTCAGACAGACATACCTCGGGAAGTAATGTTGAACTTTGAAATTCGTAATTATCGAAATGATGTCAATACGAATTACATTATTCTTGAGGTTTTTTGTAGTTCTGTTAAAAACAAGAAATTCTTGTTTGAGCACTTCAATACACTGTGTTGTGTGCACTGTACTATATTATATTTAACAGAAATATTTATTTTATCTTTTTATAGGGGCATACCTACGCAGTGTTTTGGGAAATTAAATAGGGATTGGAAAGGAAGGACCATATTATATTTGGGAACCCCTGTTCTAAGCAAACTAAAACCCTTCGAGGTGACAAAATCCTATAATTAGCCTTGACAATTTATCATCGTTCAGCGTTATAAAGAATTCATACGCAGTTGTCACTACTCTCTAGTGAAAACATGCAACAAGTTTATTACCTATAAGACTAAAACCACGTGGACGAGTACAGCGACAAACGTCAAAGTTTTTCGCCCACATAAGACACTTCCTCAATTTAAAATGTCTACTGAAACTCTTCGACATGTAGTCGCATAAGCTCGTTTTAATATTTGCCACTTCGCTTAGTGTTCAATCCGCAATATTGATTTAACCTTGAGCATCTTCATGTAAGTGTGGTGGGGTATCGCGATATATTTTGTGTTCACTATTATAGGCTGGCCACGCTACAGATTCATGTCGGATTGCCAGAAAGAATTCTTTCCGTGCTCAATGATTTGTGACTAACAATTCGGTATATCGGAGTAATGTCTCACCTAACGTCTATGATTCATATCAACGTAGTCGAACTACAACTCGGTTTTTATTTGCTTGATATTCAGTTCTTAGATGCATTGACTCCCACTCAATTTCCTCACATGGCGTCCGGTAGCAGGTTTTGATTTAAAATTTAAATCAATATGTGTCGATCTACCAAACCAAATTTTAAGCCCGGCAACTTCTTCCAAATTAAAGAACAGGTTACGCTTTGAATATGGGATTAACACGGACTTTGACGGAAAGCAGGCAGTATAGAATTTTTAAACACATTGCCCCTTGCTCAAAACACATAAACGAGCATATAATCGATCAACCAGAACCATTTAAAATCATGTTTAAGAAAAGCCTAATCTAGCGAGTGAAAATATTGCGCTTAGAATCAAAATCTAATCATATCGGATGTACGGATGGATGGAGGTTTAGTGCGCGACCTAATGATTTACCAAGAAAGCAAACTGATTACCTAAAAATAAGAGATCACAAAAAAATACGACATTAGGATTTTGCAGTTAGGCATGAACGTACACTAGGTATAGATACCCAGTTGTAGTTCAATCAAGTCTCAAGAAACGAAGTGGAAAAATGTCTGGCCAACATAATAAACTTAGCATAAATAAGCAGTTATTAAAATTACGAAAGGTATGAAGCAATCGGCGCCGCTCTTAAAATTAATAGACAAAACCTGAGGCGTGCCGGAAACCAACGGGTCTATCCACGCCACTGAATTAATAGAGCTCTAAATTAAATACGTACGTTATTTCTGTAACATACGTTTTATTTGAGATGTGAGAAACTAGTTTCTGGTCGATTTGGCTCGTATTATTCGCAAGTCGCGGGCTTTTGCGTCTCAAATCCAGTCTATTCGTTATTATTAATCGCCCTGATGTCTGTCTATAGTCTATAGGCACAGAGGATCATACTATAGGTAAGTTTGTAACTATCAGCCGTAGGTTAGGTACTTAATTCATGACTTCTATGTATTTAAATAAGTACACAGTATGATTATTTTTTGCCGACTTTTTTGTTATCTCACGTGCACACCTTGACGTAAGTAATTGAATAGGTACCTATTCATTATAATAACAGCAAGTAACAAAACCATGAATGAAAAAAAAATACGAAACATATATTGATACAATGAATGAATGCATTGTGGGTGAACTACTCTATTAGACGAAAAAAATATAGAATTTTCTAACTAGAACAGTAGGGAAGTAGGAATTTATAGAGCACACATACAGTAATAGTCATCACATAAACATGCCAATAACTGCTGACTACATGAACACTGTCACACATCCACGCCACGGGGTTTTGGGTCAAGGATTGAGGTACATTTAGAACAACCTGGGTACAAAACTAAAACGATTGCTGAAGATGAAACTGTAACATACAAAATTGGTAAGTAGAACATACACGAAGAAGACCTATCAAATTCCAATAGTAACTGGATCTCAAAGATTAGATGATAGTTGTAGAATACTGCTATGCATTACAGTTGCATCTTTTACTGACATTATTATGAAAATTTTCCCTAAAAATACAAATACAACTTAAACTATAAACTTAAGTGAAACCAATCTTGCTCTTATGGGGAAACGGGATTAGTTATTAGATACAGCATCTATTTTCCATTGCAGCTCTCATCTCAATCATCATTCATTTATTATTTAGCTGTGATTGTAAGTTTATGTCCATCCATACTTTCTTCGGTCTTCCTCAGCTAATACGATATCCCGAGGCATTAACACGCAACAGTTCAATAAATAAGCATCAATCATACAGTAGACACGAATAAAAGTTCAGTATTTTTTTCCAAAATCTATATTGTACAATCACAGATTACAGAATTCTGTAATCTGTGTGTACAATAAACAATAGTGTCATAGCTATTGGGATTTCCATGACGATAAAATACAAAATACAGGGAAAGCAACTCCCTATCAAGAGGTTTTTGACCTATGATGCCAGGTCAGTGTCAACGTCTCGTAAAGCATGCAAGAACATCATTGAAAAACAAAATTACTCCAAGTTATACAAATTTGAAGTATCTAATAAAAATGCATGAGGCCCGTCACGGCCCATGAGGTAAAATCTGTTATAAAAATACATTAGGGAACGACACCTTCCTAGAACAAACCCAAGTGAACCAGGAGTTGTGTGATTAATGAGATATATTTCATAATAAATCAGTCAAGGTTCGAGTCAAGTCGTATCTATCAAAAAACTTCCTCGATTAAAATTAAGAAACTTTACAATAAATTGTTAAAGGAAAACTTGATAAAATCCGATCACTCCTTATTGAGGCACGAATGTGCAACATAATTTATAAAAAACCAAAAAGGAAATTTAAAAAAACGTGCTTGACGACAACACACAAATTCGCAGATACACTGAATAATATTAAAACTGAAATAACAGAGTAGGTCAATGCCACAATGGACTATCGATTTCGGATGCGGATTGTAAAGAGCGAATCCACTTGTACTACTTAAGTGCCCCTGATAAAAGATAATATAGGTATTATGCCTGCCTGAATTAATGCCTATTGTGGAGGTGTCTTTAAGAGTATATATAAAAAGATAACGTACTTAAGTGTCGATAAGAATATAAGGTTTTCAGCCATTATCATTATAAATTCAGAACTGACCGAAAGGACCTCATAGAACTCATTCAAAAATTACATTGATATTACATACTATTTTACACCAAAATTAATAGAGAGATCAGTACAGATGGAAATTCTGATGTTATGGAGAAATATTTCAATTTAGGACAAGGTTGGAAGAAACCCGATAAATGTAGGTGTCAAACGAAACCATATCGCTTTAATCAAATATTTGAGAGGTCATTCATCAGCATTCTACAAACTGTGATTGATTACCATAATAAGAATTCTATTTTAATCAAAAATAAATAAAATTGATGTTGTGAATTCGTGCAAATTGATGAAAATGTTGCATCAGAAATTGCACAATGCCAAGCCATATCAGGTCACGTTCAACACAAATAACTTTTACTAAAATTAGTACTTTTAATTAGTTAAAAAGCACGAGACATTTCTAACATTATCACTGCTATTAATGTTATTGTCTATCTTTTTTGAGAAAAAACAACGCTCTTATTATTAAATCAGATGTCAGTAGAGTACCGTTTCGTGCAGAGTAAATCACCATGTTTGCATGTCCCAGAGTCAGTTTGAATTTTAAATTAAGGGAATAGGTTACTGCTCTAGTTTTAAAGGCTATAGTCATACTTGGTCACGAAGTTAAACAGTACGTTAGGTATTCAATAATTGTACCTTGCCTCGCCAATGCGGCTAGCACTCAAGAGTAGAATTAAATCCAATTCATTTAGCACGTTAACGTTGAATAAACAATCAATTGTTATGGCATGCCCGTGCTGAAAGCATTTAAATGATTCTGTCCTTAGTAATCATACGTCCTTGCAGAAATCGGTTTCAACTGGTTTTCTGTTCGATGATATTATTATTGTTTTAACCCCTTTAGTAGCTGAAATTGTACAGGTGTTCAACAGTTGTCGAAAGCTTTTGTCTTTCTCTACCTTATTACATTCTGAATGTTTGATAGCAAGGGACAATGTACAATAATAATTTGCAATGTACATTTTTATTGTATCAGTTAATTTCAGTTTTATATACACCGTTGCGTGCATTTTGATATTATTCTCATTATTTTTAACTACCTACTTATACTTAGTTCTTCGATTGTTTTGAATTGCAATTAGAGCATTTCAATGATAACGTACCAAGAAAATTATAAGATTCATGCAAGGCTAGCTTTGCTACAATAAAATTGTGTTGAAACTGGAACTGTGCAAATCGGCCGTTATGCGTCCAATCAGAGGTACTTATTGTATATCTAATCACTTATGTTTAGCAACCATGACATCACTATTGACTGGCCGTGTTTAAAGGATATTAATTGCCGTCGCACTAATGTTTAACATTGCCCAGTTATTCACATGTCTCTGTAAGACAGGTATATTCATAATATTTATTGTAAGCCATAACAACCGCGGCGCCAGGATATTTTTGATTATCTAGAGATGAGACCATCGATAAATAAATATTGTACATGAAGACAGTCGCGCCGGCGGCGGCATCGCGACAGCAAATTTATTTCAACAATATTTCAAACTAGTAGGAATAATAACATTACATGAAGATTGAGTATTTTCAAGGTTATGAGCGTCAAGCGCGAACTTTTTTTAAGGCAAACAAAGAGATAGTACTAATAAAAAAAAACTTGTTATCTATAATAGAATAAGAATTTAGACAAATATCATAGATACACAATGACAAAATTAGCATGATATGCGTAGACACAACTGTCAAAGATCAAACCAACAAGTAAACAATAACTTTATCAATTGTATTGTATGGAGAATTTAATGGATAAGCGTAATGGGCATATCAATAAGTAAGTCGTGCGGGTCGCGAACCAGTTCAGGGTCCCGCAGACAACAGGCGGCGCGCCCCATCCGCTGGTTGAAGGTGAAAGGAGGGCACTGCACCGTTCCTCCGATCTATACCACCTTCTAACACCATACTTTACAATACGGACTTGACACATTGTAGCAAATTATTAATGAAAATTATTAAAACCTTTTGAAACTTTTTCAAAAGCAGAGCATGGTTGGTTTGGTGTACCCATGGTGTACCTTAAAAAGTCGGTAGTTTTCAGGTTATGACTTCGCCACAAAGTCCATAAGGGGAGTCCCAACCCCAGTAATTTTCAAACTTGTAATTTAATAATGAAATTTTGAATTTTGTTTTTTTTTGACAAAGTATCGTCTAGATTTACTTAACTGTTCTCAGTCCTCAAGGAGTTGTACTCAGCAAGGTGCTTGGTATTTCATGGGCATGTTTACATTTACAGGAGATGACTATGATAGATATATAGTTTCAATATTTACAGTAATATTTTGTGAATCCCCACAAATTATTATGTTTGCAATCACATAGCTTTCAAACGAGTCCTTAAATATTTTTGTCATTTTCTAATATTTGAGTCAAATCCTAACAGAGTGGTCTGCTTTCTTGTTATACCTACATTGATATAGTAACTGTGAACTAGAATTCATAGTTACTTATTCATAAAGGTCGGTCCTAAGGCTAAGTTAGATCTCTAAATAGATAGAAAAAAACACTGTTGGCAAAACAATTTATCAATTTCACATTTACGCATTAAATTTTACTAGAAACATAGTTCTGAGAAAGCAAAGACGTCACTGCGAAAATTCTAATGGTTCAGGGAAGTCAGTGATGTTTGCCAATATTTATTTTTATATTACTACTTACTATCGGGTTCGGAGTGTCACAGTTTGTAGTCGCGGAAGCAGAAAACCAGCACAATTTTGTATCTTCAGTTTTAAGAACACGTGGCAATTATCTATAACATTTGTCTTGTAGCTATGTTGAGATAATTATTATACGAATAACATGAAACGTGGTTTAACCGCACTGAATCTTCCAGATATTGGGAATAGCATTCAGCAAATCACACAGTAAAACATATAGTAGCTATTTTACACATTCTATTGCTGCAATCAAAAAATAAAATTTATTATGCGACATATTCACAGTTAATCGAAAAAAATCATCCCTTACAGAAAAATAAAACGACATTCCTAAAACTGTTTTGGCTGTTTTTATAGATTCAGCGATTGTATTGAAAATTGGTGGGCTGGCTGTACCCTTAAACAATACATTTAAAATGGAATAGAATATGAGACAGAATAAAAACGAGAATGTGGCATTGAAGCGTTAGGTGAACCAATAGCTAGAAATACGTATGACAATATTAATGTAAGACAATGAATCCGTCAGTGCCAAGCGTTTATATTTGGACCCTTCTTATATATCAATCAACATCATCAAATTGTTAGTAATAATGACATACAATTCATTCTTGTTTAAGAAGAAAAATTATATTGACAGTTCCGAGACCATGAGTTTTAAAAAACAACCTAAAAAAGAAACGGTTTCAATACAAAAACATTAAAAACAAAACAACAGAAACACCGCATCAATATAACATTATACCTGCATCTATAATTCACGTTATTAAGTTAGGTAATATGAAGCCATTAACACAAATTGCCACTTGATGTAGGTATGGCTTCTGCTAAGCCGATTTAGACTCAAATCGATCATGATAAATTGATAAAGTAATGATTAGAATAGAAAACAATAATTGCAATAACAATTAAATAGATCTTTTTGTTTGCGAAGTAGAAACAATGGAATAGATTATAGATGTTTTCAATATTTTCAATAAGTACCTACTCATAAGACAGTTTATCAGATTAGATAAATGCAGAAGGCCTGAATAAAGAACAACGCACTCTAAGCGCAAAGCCCGCCTTAGCACCACAAGTACATATTGTATATTTATCTATACATGCCAAATAATTGTGATTCCTAGTTTATGCAGTTTGCAGTCTTAGCCAATTCGTTCTCTTTAAAAGGAGTATCTGACTGATTGACAGATCCACGCACACAACTCAATTTGCAGAGTTTAGATGCCCAGAAAATTTGGAAAACTTAAAGTGCTTTTTCAATGGTAATTTTGGCAGTACCACGTCTGTTGGATCAGCTTTGTAAGTATGAAATTTGAAATAAAGAACTGGAATGCATGTAACACAATGCAATGCATAATTTAAACCTAAGACTAGTCCTTTTAAACAAGTGCATTTTCCCGAAAAACAATGGGTGTATAGAGCGTTTCTGAATATCATGATGAATTCATAAAGATATCTGTGCGTCAGTAACAGAGTACCATTTATCACTGAAAAGCACTGAAAAGGTCCCATAGAGGCTGTCCTTATCTAGTCTCTAAAGATCACAAAAATCTCTACTGCCGCTCGCGCTCTTGAACGAAACTCTGACGAAACCCTATCCTGCAACATTCGTTCTAATTTCTACAGAAAAGCAATAATATCCAATACAGCAATTTATAACTTTAAAGAAGAATACAGAGCCAAGCAACAATCACGAGTTAACAAAACGAGCGTGTCCTCGTCTCATTACCGCTAGCCCTTACTTCCAGCTCCTCTCGGCCTCGACGTCAGCCGGTGCGACAACCGACCATGACCGCGTTGCGTTGCCAGCAACTGCCCGTCCTCAGGGCACTAAACTGCACGAGTTGCGTAATAACATACAATGTACTATTACGCGAACGATCTTGGAAAAATTGCGCGCCATTTCTATCTTCATCAATTTAAAACAATTCGTTGGTCAGAAATTCAGAATAATCTAGAGGGATGTGGTTATGCAAAATATATCAGGACCGAATTCCACCAGTAGATTTTCGTCGGGAATATCTCAGAGATTATAGATCTTACCGCTTTGGTCCAATTTTTTTTACACCCTCTCCTCTTATTTGTTAAGAAAATCGATAATGGAGTACACACGGCTACAGATCAAGCTATACATTTCTAGTATAAGCTGACCTCCCATTGTACGGAAATCCTATACAATGCGAGATCAGCTTATACTGGAAATGTATAGTTTGATCTGTAGCCGTGTGTACATGCTAGAAGTCAATTTAATGACGAGTCAAAATAAAACGTAGGCATTCACTAAGAATTAGGGGTGTTTGGAAATTCTACCACTAATAGGGTGAAAAGGGGGGATTTTGTTTGTATGAAAAATCTTATTTCTTGGGTTTATAAAACTTGAAACTTTGCAGGATTCAATACTTACCTAAATAAATAACGAAACTTCTCATTTGTATTAGTTGTTACTACTCCTGTAGTTTTGGAAAACTAACTAACAAAGGGGTTTAGGGGGTGTTAAAGATTCAAACTTAACTACTTACAGCGCCTGTATTAGTACAATCTAAAATTCCTGAAAAACTTCTGAAACTTCTGCTTGATTGAAGATTTTTTTCTGCAGGGTCGGCAACGCTCGAGTAACACCCCTGGTGATGCAAGCGTCCATAGGCTGCGGTAACCGCTTACCATCAGGCGGGCCATATGCTTGTTTGCTAACTAAGTAATATTAAGGAATATATCAATTATTTTCCTCGTTCATTAGTTACTTTACGTATTAAATAGCAACATTTTAAATATCTGTAATCAAGATACAAAATATTCAGGCGTCTTTTAAGCCGTTTGAACAAAGCACTTGTCTTTTATTCATAGGAAGTATATTAGTCGTCTTATTTATTGGCACCAACCTTTTAACCTCAACTGGAATCATGTAGAATATAACGCCAAAATGTATTCCAATACAAATACCCAACCCACGCACAGTTGTAGCATATCATAAACTAAGCACGGAATGATTTGGCCGTATTCGGAATATTAGATGTTATTATTATAAAGTCGTTTAATTTTGAACCTTGAACGATCTAATATATGATTGAATTCCATTAAATACATGTCTTGAAATTAGTTGAAATATTCCTCACGTTTTTGACGCCTACAAACTCATTAATATGTATTGTTATAAGTACATAGGTACCATTACACCAGTTGTTTGAAGCAGGTATAGCTAGTTATTTATGTATTTGTAAATATTTATTGAACACATTATGGCTTAGCGAGAAATCTCTGGTTTGTGAGTAAAAAGTTGTCATCAACGAAGAGGACAAAAATATAGGATACGCGGTTATTATAATGGTGATATTGAAAAAGTGATTACAAATCCAGATAACATAAAAATGTACAATAGGTACAATGAATACCCTACTTTGTAATTAGCACTGTACTCATATCAACAATAAATTAATGCGATGCTACAGTAAATCACATGAATCATATTAATAAAATTACCCAGACACAATAAAGATAGCTGACTGTGACTGCACAATATTGACTGCGAAGTACGAATAGCTAATAAATGGTAAGGTCTTGGACAAATCAAGAATTTTATTGATACAGGAAAGGGGCTAACAAAATCAGACAGGCTAACTAAGTACTAAATCAAAACGATCTCAAGTGGCTTGTCGCGGCGACGAAGTCACGCATTGACCTTTCATCTCTTAGACCTTCAATGCGAAACTATAATGAGTTGAAAGGAGCTATCAGCAAGAAATCTTGGGATCCTACAAAATAGAAACGGCGATATCCTCTAACGACCGCAACAAAATTATAGAGCCTTGACTGAGAGTTGAGCGAACTCTTCCTTGCCAGCAAATACAACTGTACATATCGGACCGGACAGTTGTATTTGTTGTATTATATGCAGTTTCTCGAGAAAACTTCTTAAGCGCGATGCAGGATGTAGGCTAATGTGGCGCCACGCCATCTATCTTTCAGTGTGTGAACTATCTCAGTATTACTGATAGATGGCTGATAGATGTCGCTACAACTGTATTCATAAGATTTTTGTTGTAAAACCGGTGCCAATTAAAACACTTTTGCAGTTTGGAGGAAAAGTTGGAAAACAAGATTTCATCCATTTGAAAATGAGGGGCCGCTTACGGCGACATTGCCCTCATGAATTTCGAAGCACCCTCGACTGGATAAACACCTTATCATTATACAGCATTCGATGTAAACGAATCTTATTAATATTTACTCTTACCCTGATGCTACAAGATTGGAAAATTATGTTAAAGCTTGCATCTGAATAAATCATACAGTTAAAATGGAGTGGAAACTTCTCTGTAGGTAAAATGTAGTTTTCCTTATAGGAGAGCCGAAGTTTCCGGATGATGTGACTGTCCAACCAAGTTTCTTTTGTTTTTTGGAAGACTTTTTTGGTGTATTCGATAGATCTTGCCAAAGGTATAATAGATTAACATTGTCAACATCTTCCTGTCTACTAATTCCTTCTGATATTCTCATCAGCTGTACAATCTCAGTACTTTCCAGCCCTTATACTCTGAATACATCAGCGGGGTTATTCAAAGCTCGGTCCCGATTCGGGTCAAAATCAAAACAAAATGCTTTATTTCTGAGTCCAATGAATTAAGAATTATGCTATAAAATATCTATACTAATATAATAAAGCGGAAGATTTTTATTGTTTGTTTAAACGGGCTAATCTCTGGAACTACCAGTCGGATTCGAAAAAATCATTCACTGATAGGAAGCTACACTAACAGGCTACTTTTTATCTTGGGAACGCGGGTGAAGCCGAAGGTAACAGCTAGTGTGTAATGATATTCCACTGAGTCTTGCCTAAATAGGCATACAGAATGGATCAGATTTTGAAGTGGCACCGCAGAACATTATTTTATGTTTCAGACAACTGATCTGAGTAAATATCTATTAATTTATCTATAATAGGTATATTCTCATAATCTATATTAATAGTTGTACAGTTGACGTAGGATTGACGCAAACTAAATAAATGCACTTTATCATCACAAACTAACTAAAGTACGTGACTTTTCGCACTTGATGGTGTGGATGTTTAGTAAGCAACGTTAGTTAACTTTATATCAGTGTTTTTCAATCTTATTGATTTCGCGACCCCCTTACAGGTTGAAAAATTCTGGCAACCCCTTGTCAGACAGACAAAGACTTTATAAATTAAAAGACTACGATAATGATTTTCTTTATTTTGATACCTTTACTTATTAGTCTGCAAGAAGCCGCGAGAGGTTTGCAACTAAGTAAGAGGTAAGTTGGACGACGCGAAGTGTACCTTGCCTTTTTCCTTCTGCCGGCGACCCCCCGACTAAGATTTCGCGACCCCCCTAGGGGTCGCGACCCACAGATTGAAAAACACTGCTTTATATCATCGAAAGTGCCATGTTGAGTGATGATGCCAAGCGTGATAAGCACACAAACCACAGAACTCTGAAGTGCAGTTCAGAGAATACATAAGTGGGTATTGGGCGAAAGATTTTTAACTTGAGGGTGATAAGGCAGATAAGTGGGTACCTACTACATAGAATACTACCCCAGAAAAAAAAAACCGCTGCCTGCGACAGTCATATAAATAATTATCTGAATCAGGTTATAATGAACAATGAAACTAATAGCAAAGCAATAAAGTTCATTTCTATATTTATGTTTAAAGTTAAATGCTTGTAATCATTCTATATATAGGTACTTCGAAACATGAAGTGCACGTGTACGACCAAAGTACAGCCAGCCTCCCCTTGCGAAAGGGGACCCCTTTGCGAAAGCGAAATTTGTATGTGGGTATTATGTGAGTGGGTGTGGTAGTAGGTATCTTAATTGTATGGATTCAATGATTACTTATTTTTAAATCAATTTATTCAAGACTTGCAAAAAATGCACAATAAAATACATATAGCTTGGAAACATAGTTAACATACTTGGAAGCCTCAAGGATTTATCTGTGGAAGTGGTTGCAATCACAAACCAAATGTTAAATAGGTAAGTACATGTTTTTTATTAAAAAACCTATTAAGTAGTATTAAAAAGGAGAGTAGGATATATTAGGAAATATAGGTTGTTAAATGATCTATGTGTGACCTGTGTGTGTGTGTGACTTGTTTAGTACAAACTTACTTTACTAAAATAGTTTTATTAGTAAAATTTTTTTATACCACGAAGTCGTTAATGGATCATACGGCCCACCTAATGGTAAGCGGTTAGCGTAGCCATATAGACGCTTGCAACACACGAGGCATCACGCGTTACCAACCCTTCCCACCTCCCCAATGAGCTTACTCACGTGCAGGAACACAACATAAAGTTATTTGGCTACGGTGTCCTGTAAGTTCTGTAATTACTTGGTGGTAGCTATGTTCCCTCACAAATGTAGGTATCGAATATTGCGTCGCAAGTTTAGCATGGCGCCCCCTCAATGTAGCCGAACAAAAACGAAGCTTTTTAAGTTCCAAAAAATACATAGGGAGTGGGCACGGATACATATATGTTAGTTTTTAATCAGTAGGTAGGTAAGACTTCTGGCTAGGATCTACTTAGGAATTGCATACACTGCCTGTTTAAATCATCTAATGGAACACATGATTTTGTTCATCTGCATATCATCCACTATTTTTTAGGGGTTCAAGTTTTGATGCAACTCAATACTCAAAAATCGTCTTATTTAAATAGAGCAACTAATCTTGGCAATCAGTTCAATTTGAAAAAATGTTTTAGTTATATAGCTTGTTTATTAGGGAATGTTAATATCTTGAAGCATTGCAAAAGCAGTAACCCTAGTAAAAGAGAACATTGATGTTGAAGACCCTCCATGTACACCATCTTTTGCAACCACAACCACTCTGACAAGAGTGCCCGACTGAGAAGAAGAATATCTTGAAAATGTGGAGCATAGTTTATATTAATCACAAATTGACCATGGTAGGCATTGAATAAACATAGGTACAAAGTTTCATTCATAACCTAAGAAGATCTTCATCTAGATATATAGGCTTCCAAAATTTCATTCCAGAAACGAATCTTATTAATTTTCTTTACTATTCTTATTTTTTTACAATTACATGTCTGAAAAAAGTGAAAACTAGCAAAGCCGACCCCATAGATGCCATAAGACACATTAAATCCCAGAATCAAAGTGAAACTATGAGGGAGTTGTCACTCAGCCAGCGCATAAGCATAAGCTCCTACAAATTTATTAATTATTACTAAACCTACAACATAAAAAGCTCATTGATTATTTAAAAAACCTAGCCAACGAGCTCACTCAAGTGATTTTCTCCAAACGTCTTAAGCGCCATGATATCCAAGACTTGGAAGCACAGTGGTAAAATGAAAAGGAGCTTCCTACTGGGGAATACCCATTAAATGAGATTACGCAAGTAATCGCAGATAAGCACAGAAATAAATAAAAAAAATACATTACTATTAGAAGTTGTAAAGAGCAGAATAATAGTCTAAAAACCATTTGTGTACCAAAATAATAACCACTTCGTTTAGATTTATTCTCTTTCTATGCACCCATGGCTGATAAAACTTGACTTATTTCACCAGGTAGGTGACTCAGGAACGGCTGACCAACCTAAGTAAAACCCTGTCTAAAAAGATTATCCGTCAAGTGTTTAGCAAGTTGGTGTCGAATTTGTCTGACTATAGAGTGGTGCTGCTACCGACCCCTTGTAGTCCGACACTTTTTTTAAAGGAGTACCTTATAATCCGACAAATCATGAAAATACACTGAAATAAAATGGATACTATACGATATGCAACTAGGTAAATTAAACAACATAATGATAAATAATAAAAGCAAGATTTACCATAGAATTAACAACATTACACAATGGTCATGTTGTATTTAAATATTCATAAATTTTATTTTGTTTTACTTTAATAATCCGTAATGTCGGATTATTCAGGTGCCGGATTACCACGGGTCGACTGTACTTACGTTGAGGCCTTGTTTTCTTTCACCCATCGTCCTTCATTGTCTTGATTCTTGAAGCAGTTTTAATTTTGCTGTATTTTGAAATTAAAGAAACCGGCAAATGCGGCGTATTTGTTGACAATCAAATCGTTCTCCATTCTACATACATTCATCGCTTAATGGTTATATGTATGAATAAAATCAATAAATTTATTCTACAACTGATTGTATAACTGATTATACAGAAATAAAAATACGAAAATATTAGGAATTTAAACTGCCTAAATATTCTTACAAATTGAATTTCTCAATATATTTCCTTAATTTAGAAACATCCGGTTGTCTGTGCATCAACCAGTGTAAAGGAGCGTGCGTATATAGGGTGGGGACGTGCGCATAATAATAACAATAAATAATAACTGATTATTTATTATTCGGGTTATCATCTAGCGATTGAAAAGAAATAAAGATTTCGCGATTGCGCTTTTCCTTGAAACCGAATAGAATTTCTAAGCATTATCATTATCATTAACATGAAGAAATATCGTAAATTACAGAATGAAAAGCGCCCCACGCTTTTTTATTCAAAGATTGAATTTAATTACAAAAAATGCTTACATTTAGGCCCTTACGGGATAGACAGAGAATATACTTAGGTTCAATTTTAAAATTATTTAACACCTTTTAGTGCAGGGCTTTTTAAAGCGTGTTTTTTTTAGATTTTTAAACTGTATTTTCAACCAACTCTATAAAACTCTATGGAAATAAAACGACTCATTACGGTTTTCAAAAAATTCAAATATACATTTAAATTCATAAGTTCATACAAAGTTCTAAAGTCTGGCAAACGAAAGTTGAGCCTGGCTGTAATTGAAACTCTTTACATGGCAACATTCTATTTCGTCACCCGGCATAAAAAGTGTCAACTACTTTACCAGAAACAGTTTTGATACTAACCCTTTATTCATAATGGCTTTATAGCTAAATCAGTGTTATAGTGTCTACATTCTCATTATTTCGATCACCTTAATGTTCTACAATATGCTAAATGAACATCTACGGTCGCTTATCACTGAAACATATATCCATATTGTTCTACGAAGGTAAAAAAAATATAAACTACAAAAAAAAACTCAATTTTTGAATTTGAATATATATAGTATACTTACGCTTAGTTTGGGATCAGATAACCGTTTGTGAAGAATATCCCAGGATACTTATTTATTTATTTATTTAAAAGCATTATATATAAAAATTGAATATAACGAGTTTATGTACAATTTTAACTCATTTACATGCAAATATTATTTAGGAAAATCAAACAAAACTTAATATTTATATTTTTTTCTGTAAAGTATCAAAACAATTTATTTATTCCTACTATAATATTATATACGTTTTTTTTTTTGTTAAGTTTCATGACCATGGGTACAAAGATATACGTAGTGATACCACATCTAGTTTTTTAAATTTGCCGCGCTTTTTCGGGTTCTACTTTCGTTTGCCAGACTCTAATAACAAAATATTTGTCAACTCGACTTCTTTAGGCGATTAAATAATCGAATACGATGCATAGAGTAATGATTTAATTCGTTCATATTTATATTCTATGCTTAGATTAAGGATTAGGTAGATAGGCTGTCAGCGAATGGCGAAGAAGATAGCGATAATTCGACATAGTTACATATAATACAGCTACGTACAATTAATAGTGCCATACTTACACTTTCACCCCATTATGTGGGTAAACCAAGGATGTTAAAAAAAGTCGGATATATTCTCGCCAACAAAAAAACTGTGTCACTCAAGTCGGCCACCACGCTGTACGTACAAGCCGGCACGCACACATTAGTTGAGCACGGGTAATCGACTCTGTGTAAACGGCGACAGAGTCTAGTTTCCAGCGGAATGGCCAATATGTGTGCGTGAAAGGTGGCCGACTCCATAGACACAGTTTTTCGTTAGCGAGAATATGTCTTCCGTAGTCTTTAGGGTAAACTGGTATTGGGTATTTTGGTTTTACTACGAGTCGTAATTTTATCAATGGTGTGGCAGGTGATATTGTTATAACATTATAGAAGTCATAATAAAACACGGGAATGATGATAGTTTAATTAAGACCTAATTATACAAAATAAAAAGGTACGTACAGGCTAGAAGTTTTTTTTGTATGAGTTGTGACTTATCACGTTTTGACCGCAACCTCCTCTTTTATTGATTGTATATACTGTACTGATAGGTGATGTATTCTGAAGACACATTAATACCTAATTATCCTTTGCTTCTATATAAACTCGCAAATTTTCACATTTAGAGAGTAACTCTAAATGTGAAAATTGAATGGTTGAGCCATGCGGATCTGAAAGAGAAAAAATATATTTCATGATACATGCATGACTCATGCAAAAAAATATTTGATTAATCAACATTTTGACATGACATAATCGTCGTTATTTGTAAATTATTATTTCCGCGTCAGGCGAATTCAAAACAATTACTTTTTATGTATCAAACTTACCTATAAATATAACTATGAATGGTTCTTTATGAAAACTACAAAAAATAAAACACGCTATTTAAAGTGGTAAAATTTATAAAATGTTGGTATCCCCATCAACTTATAATCCGACTATTTACGAATGACACATAGTACCATAGTTAACCACCCCACAATAACAAACCTCACACTTTGGTCGGTTAGCACTAAAAACAAATTTTGTTGATCATCGTATTTCGACGAAATTATCTATTAAATTTGCATGATATTGAGAGAAAATACACTTGAGTATAGTAATCCTTTGATTTCCTTACTGTATCAGTTAAAAAAATCTACATACCGATGAAAGGTTATGTTTGGTTAATTTCGTTCACTACGGCTTTTACAGTCAATTACACAACAATTCACCATCACTGCACACTAAACAATATATTTGAGAATATAAAAAAGTCACAAATAACATTCAATTAGCACATTTCACAGCTCTCATCAACAAATATCTTTTGCAACCAGAAACTTGCTTGCCATCAACGAGTTCAACGACACCGATTTTGACACTGATGTCAAGAATAGAAACCTATACGCGAGATAGGGACAAAAAAATATGCTCAGTCCTGCTCTCACATACACGTTTTGCCATATACATATCTCGTTTTCGTAATTATTATTATTTCAGTGACCAATCTACCTAATCCTTAACTCTAAGTATTCTATGGTTCACTTATTGATGTTCTGTGTGTGTTAGAGATAGATAACAGTGCTGCCATATGGGTATACATTAGTATGAATGGCGTACTGTTTGGTAATCTAGCGTCTTTCTAGCGTACTCATGTACTCTGCTGCTTTGCGTACTTTAATAGTCTCACTCGACGCATATCTCATTACCCCACTTTGGATGGGAAACAAAATTCGAGGCAGTAGCAACATAAAAGGAAACCAAAGATACGACACAAGACACTAAACATAACAATGCTGTGTTTAACACCATTTTTCAAGATCGTCATTTACTTACCTTGTATAATTTATTGTCTTCGTCTGTACGGCTGAGAATGAGAAGAAATGAACGGCATACTGAATGAGTACGAGTGAGCGAGCGTGATGAGCAAATAAATTTTGTTTCACTGGTTACTTTTTATGATTTTATGAGAGAAAAATAATAAAAAAAGCAGATATTCCTTTTTGCCAGTCAACTTATAAAAGATATAAGGAGTTCTAGCGCATTAATAATTTAGATTTTAATTAAATTCTCAAATGTTCTGTTTTGAATACTGTGAGCGCGATAACGGGCGTTCCGAATTGTTGATAGTTCTCAGCTGTCATAAGCGTGATATCTAATTCGGTACGCAAATTATTGCTGTGATCGCTGTGATCGATATTATCCATTTCAGAATGTACCCTAAATATAAATAGTAGAATTAAGTTTTGGGTACATAAAAGTCATTTCGCGACCCCGTGCGTACTATTTTTGGGTGGCGAGCGTATCGGAACACGAAATTCATATGGCAACATTGGTCGAGAAATTCTGTTTTAGTCACTTTGAGTGTTTGTAAAATTTCCATACAATTACTCTGATATTTGTCAGAAACCGACGTAAAATTACTTTACGCTTAAAGCATTGTATTAATTATGTTAAGTAATAATTGTGTATAGTTTACTTTGTGTCAAATACACCAATTATTGTATTATTTGTGAGGTTAGGAAGCCAACCAAGCTAAATAGTTTTGTTGACAACTACGTTATTCAGAAATGAATAGTGAGAAGAGAAATGCGAGGGGCAGAGGGAGAGGCCGGGGTCGGGGCCGCGGCAGGGGCAGGGGCCGAGGTAGAGGCAAGAAGGTTCTCAAGGTGATGTCCAGTGACGAGGAAGAATGCTCCATTGAAGAAACTTCGCAAGAACCGGAGGAACCAGTAATTGAAGAAGTTAAAGAGGAACCGGAGATAACGGAGCCAGCAAAGTGTAAGTAAAGCAAGCTATTTTCAAATGATGCACGTCACTGAGGAATGGGTAACCAAAAGTGACTTGTGTATTACTTTGTTTGTGTTACTTTATTAAATTATTGTGTTCTGCCTTCGGGCCAGTTGGCGCAGTTGGTTAAGGTTCACCTTACGCGCCGCAGGTCGTGGGTTCGATTCCCACACAGGACATGCATTTGTGTGCATGAACATGTCTGTATGTCCTGAGTCTGGGTGTAATTATGTATATTAAGTATGTATTTACAAACAAAAAGTAGTATATGTATTATATCAGTTATCTGGTTTCCATAGCACAAGCTCTGCTTAGTTTGGGATCTGATGACCGTGTGTGAGGAATGTCCCAGGATATTTATTATTATTATTACTTCATCAATGGGAGACTGGTAAATGATGTCTGGTGACAATGGATGCATAATAAACTGAGTATACACCAGTTGTTCTAGTTTGAATCCAATTGCCTTTGTAAATAATGCTATTTTAGTAAAATAGCATTATTTACAGCCTTATTATCTGTATATTAAAACAATCTATATATCTTACTACCTACTTGTACTGTGCCTGCTTTCATTTTCAAAAAGAGAGAAGTGCTCCTACTAATTCCAGGGGCTCTAATGCGTAACTTTGGTGGTAATCATAACAAACACCATTAATGAATTCCATCCAATCAGGGCCCACAAATGGTCATTGTCACGTCATATCGCATGCACATTATTAGATGAAATAATTAATGGTGTTACGATTATCACCAAAGATATGCAATAGCCCGGCAGTATGGCGTGCTTGTTCTTGTTGCTAGAGATGAGTGCCGATCAGAATTTGTTTTATCCACTTCTCTCCACTCTTACTGTTACTATTATCTTATTAAGACTATGAGTCACAGCATGAGGTATTTCCAAAGAAAGCAAGAATAGTTCATACTTTACTGACAAATTATTTTTAATCTCTAATAGTTCCAATATAGATTGGCTGATTCTCATTGGCATCAATGGGATGCACACTAAAACCACTTCTAATAGGTAAACTAGCTGCCCGGCGCGACTTCGTTCACGTGGTGCTACCCTACACTACCCTACTCTATGCCTAGGCTATGGTCTAGGCGTGACCTACCGCAGATGGTCCCAGACGCCTCGTAAGGGGTTGCCTGGTATAGTGTGCCGTCTTTTATGACAGAGAGGTTGGTGAAGGTGGCCACTATAGAAAATCTCAGTAGAAAAGAGGGGGTACCCTACTCTATCTAAACCATCCAAAAATGATCCTCCATTTATTGATTTCATTTGTTGCAAAAAATGTGATAAATGAAGAACTGCTCGACCAATTTTGTGCAAACTTCACATAAACCATTTACTAAATAGTCCGAACAAAGCCTAAACATTTGGTTCGGATAGGTGAGCTTCTTGAGTTATAAAATTACAACGAAAAGTGGCATTGATTTTTATACATTTAGATTGAAATATAAAACATCATACTAATTCAAAACCCATCTATTCCATTTAGGCCCTGATAAGACACTTATGATAGTTACTATTTACTCTCTCCACCACATTCATAATACACTTAAACTGAGAAGACTGGCATTAAATTCAGCAAAGCATTTATTATAGTGGAGAATTTATTATAGTTTTCATAGTAAAAAAAACTTTTAAAAATTGTATTCGTTTTCTTTTATCTCTTTATTGTAGAGTTATTTATTTGCATATCTTCCTTCCAGGGGGTGCTGGCCCCTAAACACAATGGCCAATGTGTATGTGTGTGATGGAAAACTAACATCCTGCCTGGGATGGGCAATAATACTAAATAGGCACTAAAAAAGTAAAGCTTAGAAATCAAACATGTTCAAAGATAACTCATATAAACAAGTCTGAACTGTATTAATTATTATCAATCTTCATTTTATCACAACTGATAGTATTATTTTATTATCAGTTGTCTTATATTATGTCATTCCTTTATATTCATATAATAAATATGTTTGGTGAAAACATATTTTTGTATCATAAATGTATGTTATATTTGAGTGTGTAATTTCTATTTATCCTTTCTATGTCTTGTTTACATAATTTATTTTTGTAAATTGTGGTCAAGAGCCACCAGTTTTCTTAGATATATGATTCTTGAGGAGTACATTGAACTCAAATTGTACCAATTATTAATTGTTTACAGTGGAAGTACCATCAGACATATCTCAGTTAGAAGCGCCCGTGTTCACAACACTGCAGCGTGGGCCGCCGGAGCCTATGCTTAGGCTAGACTGGAGTCACCGAGCCACACTTATCGGGGAGAAGGTCCTCAACCCCATGATCTACTGCTGTGATATTTGCTCAAAACCTATACTTATTTATGGACGTATGGTAAGTAATCCTAACTAAGATCCTTACTAATATTATAAATACAAAAGTGAATTTGTTTATTTGTTTGTTACGCCTTCACCCCTCAATTACTCAATGGATCATCAGGAAATTTGGCATGCAGATAGCCTATGGTATGGAGAAGGACATATGCTACTTTTTATCCTGGGAATGTGGGTGAAAAGCAGGGGACAGCTAGTTATAAATAAACCCATCATAATTATGATTCTAGAATATAATTGTTCAAATATTCTTCAGAAGACACCACTGCAATGTATTAAATTAATACTTACAAAAATACCTTTGCCTTTACAAGAGCCCTGAGATTTGTGTCAGCCAGTAGTGAGATTGAAAATATCTTACAAATATAATGATGAGAATACCTATAACTATAAAAATGTAACTAAAAAGTAAATTAAATATTTTATTTCAGATACCATGTAAGCATGTATTTTGTTTATCCTGTGCAAGGGCAGAACATACCCACTGCCCAAGGTGTAGAGAAAAGGTACTTATGAACTAAATAAAATGTGAAACTATTTATATGTTGGCAGTGTTTTTATTATTTCTCGTGTTTTCAGGTACTCAGAGTGGAGCAGACTGGTTTAGGTACAGTTTTCATGTGCACCCATTCAGGGACGCGATATGGCAACACTGGATGTAGGAGGACTTATCTTTCACAGGTGATTTAATTTGTCTCTGCAAAGATTTTAATGCAGTTTTTACTAGACTTTTTTAGAAACAGTGCAACTTTATGTATGTTTATATAAACAATACTTTTTGTTGAGCTTGCTTGAAGATGCTTATAAAAATCTTCACCCATTATAATATTTTCAAGTAAAGTGGTGATTGTGTTGTAAATAGCACTAAATTAATTTTAATCAAATCACTTTCTTACAATCATTATTTAATAAGGATAGAAGATATTGAAAGCATTCAAATTAGTCTTTGCAATTTACATTTGTGGATAAATAGATGTAACCAATTTGCGGATAAATAGATGTAGAGATGCCAAATTGACTATCGCTATATCGAAGTGTTGAAATGTTTGTACAGTAAAGCCACCATGTCAATCCGAGTCCAGGACGAGAGTACGGTACCAATCCAGTTGCAGAAGGGTGTAAGACAGGGTGACGTAATTTCCCCGAAACTCTTCACCACTGTAATGGAGGATGTATTCAAGCTCTTGGACTGGAAAGGATATGGCATTAACATCAATGGCGAACACATCACTCACCTTCGAATCGCTGGAAGCTTTGAACATCATGCTCAATGACCTCAACAGAGTTTCCCAACAGGTAGGCCTCAAAATGAATATGGACAAGACAAAAATTATGTCTAATGTTCATATTCCGCCAATGCCGGTGATTGTTGGGAGCACTGTTCTCGAAGTTGTAGACGAGTATGTCTACCTAGGACAAATTGTCGAACTAGGTAGGTCCAACTTCGACAAAGAGGTCAATCGAAGAATCCAACTCGGCTGGGCAGCGTTCGGGAAGCTACGGCATATCTTCACGTCCGGAATACCCCAGAGTCTGAAGACAAAGGTCTTCAATCAGTGCGTGTTACCAGTGATGACATACGGGACAGAGACGTGGTCTTTTACTGCTGGCCGCATAAATAAGCTTAGAGTCACTCAGCGAGCTATGGAACGAGCTATGCTCGGAATTTCTCTACGTGACAGGGTCCGTAATGAGGACATTCGTATGAGAACGAAAACGACGGACATAGCTCGTAGAGTTAGTAAGCTGAAGTGGCAATGGGCAGGCCTATATGTTCAGCAGTGGACATCCATGGGCTGATATGATGAGATGTAACCAATTTTGATGGAGACTAAATTTATGTCGAAAACAAACATTGGACTAATTTGACAGGACTACATTTTATTACATCCTTATCATATATTCTTTGTAAGAAAGAGATATGGTGAGACTAAATTAGTTTAGTTGTAAACAACAGAATCAGCATCACACTTATGATGAACACAGCTTGTGTTCATCATAAGTTTCTTGCCAGAGTCTTCTCAGTTTAAGTGTATTCCGAACCGGTGGTCAATTCAACTGTATGTACCAATGTAACATTCATAAGTGCCTTACTAGGGCCTAAACTGAATAAATGACTTTTTGATTTTGATTTTGTGTATTTTAGTTGTCTGGTTTTCATATCTAGCCCTGCTTCGTAGAGAATCAAACGCCATATGTGATGAATTTCCCAGGATATAATGTTTCATATTATATGATTACAGAGAGATCTACAAGCACATATCAACCACAGGCATGTATCTTCGAGCGCGGGCGAAAATAAACCTGAGCCAGAAGCGCCTTCGAACACCGTCGCCGTTGTAAAACCTATTACTGTAAGATATAAAGATAGTATCTGTGTTTTCTTGCGTAAGAAAATGTGAAGAATATTGGTTTATTTAGCTGTAATATTGTGATTTATTTTGTGATTGCAATCGCTGATACGTCCGCCGTATCGCTCGTCCTAAAATCATGTTCTGTGTCGCTTACGTAACTTTCAAGACGCCAACATGTATGACTCGTACTATAGTAAGATTGTCGCCGACCTATAAAGGGACCTCTGAAAATTTGGCTGGTTGCAAAATAACCCAGTATACTCCTGTGGTCGAGGCGTAAATACAAATTTTATGCATCCACCACATTTTGAATAATTCGATAAGGTATTGCAGGCGGAGACAAACCAATAACCTAAGTATGTATTTTTTTGTAATATTTGTTTATCCCCGACTGCAATACCTCACAGCATTCAAGCTATATTCACAATTCTATAGATTTTGCTCCATGATCACATCGAACTCTGTTCTATGCATAGGTCGAATTGTTAATGTTCAGAAAATAATTGAACTGTCTCGTAGAGACTAGACCAGATTTTTTATACTAGTCAGGTAGCAAACGAGCATACGGCCTACCTGATGGTAAACGGTCACCATAGCGCGTTGTCAACCTTGCAAAAAACTCTTTACACTACCATTACAGTTCTCCCTCAGCGCTACGATATGGGGTTCTTTAAAAAGGCGTAAGGAGAGCTTTATAAGATCTGCAACACATTGGCAATCCCACTGGTATTGCAAATGTCCATAGGCATAGTGCAGGTCAATCTGTTGACATAAAAAACCACTTGTTTGTGTGACAGATGCCGGAGGCGGCCAACGACCCGCGCGCGCACACGCACACGCACGCGCACGCACACGTCCACGCGCACGCGCACGCACACACGCGCGCGCGCACCAACCTCATCACCGTGCCCATACAGGACCAGCACCAGCACCAGCAACAGCACCAGACCGACTCGCACGCCTACTACAACTATTACCCGGTCAGTTATTGTGCTCACTTACTATTTTACTCAAGGGTAGGATTGCTTCATTAGAGCTATAACGTGAAAATGAAGCGATCATATTTGTCAGCTATACCACACGTCCTCGCTACACATATGGTAGTGGCGTCGCCGTGGGATACCGAGACAGGTTCTACCTAGGTACGAACCTTACAATGAGCTTGAGCTTTTAGTGAAGGAAAACGTCGTGTCCTAGTAATAGGGTCCCGTTTGGCACCCGAGGTGGAATTTCAAAATATACTGAAACATTTTTTTATTACCGATTACCAATTTTTATGGGTATTCAACATTACGATTTTCGAAACTTTCATCCCCGTTTTTTAACCCTTGGGATGCGTTAACTAAATAATTTCTGAGTGCTTTATCACAAATGTGTATAGTCTAATTTTTCATTCCGTGGCTCTGGACTAAAATGACAGATGGAATTTAGTCCACGGAATAAAAAATCAGACTAAGTCTCTACGTCTAGCGCAGTCCAAATCTGTTGTCTGTCAATCAGTCACTCCGGACTAAAAGTGTGTGTTATTTCAGCCCCCGACAGGGGTGGGTGTGGGTGTGGGCGTGGGCGTGGGCAGCGCGCTGGCCGTGTCGTCGGTGGGCGTGCCGCACTCGATGAGCGTGCCGCCGCCTCCCTACTACACGCCGGCGCCGCCATATTCCGCGCCACCCAATTACGTGCACACTGGTATGTATTGCTACTTCAACCACGTTCCACAGATAAAATGAAATATTATATCCATTTAGCGTAGCTTGTCGGAACTTATCTCTGCATTATTGTTAATTCATTACAGTATTATGTTGTTCTGTCGTATAACCTTCCGTGACTATTAATGGCAAAAACAACAAATATTATATCTAGGTATTTTTATCCTATAATATAAAAGTTATGGTTACTATTAAAATGTGAATCTATAAATATTTAATGAGTAATGACACTTATAATTACACTGTAAAATGTATGCAGGCGACTCACCTTAAAAGCCATAAATTCCAGGCAGCAACATGTCAACAAACGTGGCTGTATCCCCAATGCCAGTGGCAGCGCCCAGTGTGGCGGGTTTGGGCGAGAGCCCGCGCTGGCCGGAAGGCAACTACCCGCCGTCCGCGGTCCAGCCCTGGCCGTCTCAGAACCCACATCATTACTATAGGTAGCCCTACAGACGACGCCACTGATATTATCACCCGCCGCCGCAATGAGACACGTCAAAATAGTGTGTGACAGATACTCATTTAGGTTTGTGTTATGGGCAAAACTCTTAAAAGTGGAATATTGTGGTTCAAATAGAATATGAGGATATTCTCTCTCGCGTTTATTGCTATAAGGGACTGAGTGTCATGTACATGACAGGCGCGGATTTAGGTGTATTTAAATATGGGCAACAATAATGTTGAAATTTTTTGAAAAAGTGTCTTATGTTTACAGAGCAATATATATTTGAAATTGTTTTGAAAATTGATATTAATGTGAATTTATTCCCTCGTAAATACCCTGCCATCCAAAAAGATGTCAGGGCCATCAGCCGGATTTTAATTTAAATAAAGAGGCCTAGTTCTTGAAATAAAGAGGTGAACGGAGATGAACTTCGCTAGAACGGGTCTATTTTAGCGGGCCACCTTAAAACCCTTATAACTTTTGAACCAAGGGACAACAAAATCCGTTATTTAGTATCAGTCTGAAAATTAAAATCCGGCTGATGGTCCTGCCGTCGAGACTGGTCATACTTCTTAGTGGTGGGAAGAAACTGCTACTAATAATAAATTATAGTGGTTATACACTTGAGAACGGCTGGATTTGATGTTGTAAATAATCCTCAGTTAAGTGCAGATATATTTATTTTGGTGGTAATGCATAGTATTTCTGCATTAAACTGTACAAGTGTTAATGAACCTAAGGATACTTCTAGAATATGTTACGTATGTCGAATAAATACTAAATTAGCGGCATGTTATGGCCGTTTGACATGAGGGTGTTTGTTCTTATCTCGCTATGCATGTCAGATATAGATATGGGCGGTCAAAACGGCCATCAAATCGTGCCTCTATTTTGCTTTATGTTAATTATTATATATTATATAGAAAAATAGACGGTATTGAATGCTTCCAGAACGAACTTTACATATAACTGGATACTTGCTTTTGTATATTTCTCTCAAATATATTTAACATCTGATTCTATTTAACTATATCAATATTATGAATTCTAATGATTCAGGCAGGAGTAATAAGTAATTTTGATTACTATTATGTAGAAGACTTGAAAAGTAACTTAAAGGTTGTCCACATTTTCTGTTAAGAATGTAACTATATTTTCGGTTGTTAATCTCTGGCCATAAACCTATAACATGTATCAGAATGTCTAACAGATCTATTTTTATAATTAAAGGAGAATGACCGTTTTCTAAGGGGAGTTGGGCCCACTTCGATTTTTTTTGTGTCACAATGATTTATTTTTTATTTTGTAGATAAAATACTATATTTTCATAATCAGTAAATAGTTTTAATTTTCTGACCCGGGTTTACTAGTATTTTTCTTTTTTCTGATGCAGAATTTAAGGTTATTAAATGCAAAAAAATGGTTATTTACATACTTTGTTTTAGTATTTCAATGGTTTAGAAGTAGTAAGTCAGTAATGCCACAAAAAAAAACCATTTGTGTTTATTTTAATGTTTTGCGAAAGATTAAACATAGGTATGCTAGACATTTTGGCGGGAACTTGCAAAGTCACGTAGCGTTTTCATTTTATTTCCATAAATTCCTGTATTTTGGGGTTTATTGCATATTATTAGTGGAGTTTTATCCAATATAGATAAATCTATGTGCACTAGTGAAGTGAAACGAATTATGCATATTGTGAGTTTTCAAGTTGTCTCAAAAGGTCCGTGAGAAGTATTAGTACACACGGCTACAGATCAAGCTATACATTTCCAATATAAGCTGACCTCTCATTGTACGGAAATCCTACACCATGCGAGATCAGCTTATACTGGAAATGTATAGCTTGATGTGTTGCCGTGTGTACAATGACAACTATTTTACTAAAATATGTCTGTTATGGACGGTGACTGATAGTGCGGACTATATGAAAATGTTTTATTTTGTAACTAGAACTAGAATATAACCTGACACTAGCAAAAATAAGTCCTCATAAATAAGATTTCGTTGCCAAACTTACCTATTAAAAATATAACTCGACACTGGCAAAAATAAGTCCTCATAAAAAGATTTGCTTGTCAAACTTACCTATTTATAATATAACTCGACACTGGCAAAAATAAGTACTCATAAAAAAGATTTAGTTGCCAAACTTAACTATTTATAATATAATTCGACACTGGCAAAAATAAGTCCCCGTAAAAAGGATTTGGTTGCCAAACTTAAAACTAAGAAGATTTTATTTTTCATAAAATAAATTAATACTTTTAAGAAATTATTTTATGTTACTTGTTACTATTATTTTAATCATAACATACTGTTGGGAAAATAATCATTGTCATCAAACACAATTATTATTTAATGGCAATAATAATAAAACGTGTAGGTATTTGGCATTTCTGCTGCATTAACCGACGAATATATCTAATATCACTCGTAATCTCGTTTCATCATTACTAGCGTTATTCAACAGAAAAAAATCTAAATATGTAGCTCGTTTTTAACTACGATAAACCTAATTTAACACCTGGCAACATTCGATATTAATAAAACTGTGATCCGTATTGCGTATGGTTTCAGATATCTGTGGTGCGGAAGTGTAAAGGAATTCAAGCGAATATATTATTAATTCTGTTTTTAATCCTCGGGTTACTTATCAATATTTGTGAGTGAACATAATAAAATAAGACTTGATTTTTGAATCATATTTGATTAAGACACTCGATGACACAATAGTGGGCCCAAATCTGTTCAATCTCCTTTTACTTCTACCTTCCTTAGTTATACTATAGCAAAATTGCTTAGTTTTAAATATTTAATAGAATGTATACTCTGAGAGAATAATTAAAATTCAAGTATATAATGTGATTGAATATTATTTATTTAACACTAATCAATATTATTTATATTTACAAGGTCTCATCACAACATTCACACATCCCCACATGACACAATCAACAAATGCATTAAACCTGCAAAAATATTTACCTTTTCATGTATTATACATCATACCATACAACTGCAAGGATATTTGATTATTATTTTATATAAAAGAAAAAGTAAAACAAATACTATTTTGTATCAATTCGTGGCTCTGCAGAAATACTGTCACTTATAAACTAGATTCAAATGCACAATAGTAGTCTGATGTAAGTAATGTGGCTATTTATTATATTATCTTACTAGTCTGTCGAACATTTTGTTTTCTTTGTGATGAATTACTTAAAATTTTGTTTATATATGTATCTCTTTATCACTGTTCAATTTTGGTATTAATAACGCCAATATTTTAGCAGGACCGTGGTTTACTGCTAATTACGTCATTCCAATGCTTTTTGGATGAAGATAGATTCACCATATAAACTTAGGGGCAATCGCCCAAATTGCCCATGCCTTACACCGACGCTGTAATTTCGCCCCGCACAGAAGTGCCATAAAGAACTATAACAAGAGCATAACACCAAATATAGGTTACTAAAATCGCCAATGTTCCTCCTATAATATTTTAGACCCTGTCCATGTTGCAAATGCATATTTTTGGTATATTTAATTTGAATTCATTGATTTATTTACCTGAATGCATCAGTCATCAGCCTGCAAAGACATATCAAAGTAACGTATATCCACTGTTATGCTCACAGAATCAGGCTTGTTCGTAACACAATCATACCTATTTCCACATTGGTTCTGTGAACAGCCTTATGTTTAACATAACAATTGACTCTTTGAGGATCATGAATGCTTGGCAGTTGGAGGGGTTGTTTCCGTCCCTATGTCCACTAGGGTAGCTTCGGCGGGTACTGGCGGTGGACCTTGGCTAGATTCCCCTTCTCCGCTTGAGAATTGTGGTATAACATGTGACGATTGAATTTTCCTCACGGCATCCATATTCACCTTTGTCGATAGATTCTTTTGTCGCGTTTGTTCGGATGTCTTAGATAATCTCTCGCTCAACGCTTTGAGCGCGATTTGTCTGGAAAATTTGAATAATTAATTTTATGTTAAATTGTAAATTACTACACTAAAGTTTCAACATTTAGAGTTACGTGATAATCAATAAAAATGTTACTCGTAATTTTCAATCTGTACAAAATGAAAACTATTATTTTGTGGTTTACTTTGCTTCTCACACCAATCCACCTCCATAGGGGTTGGGACAGCATCAGCCTACTATATAAGGAATGCAAAATTGACCTGTGCATAGATATGTCTGTTGGATAGTTTCTCCTTTTATACAAGCAGGCTGACAGTCCACCGATGCTCACAGCCGCCTATTGATATTTACAATGCCGTTATTACACTGTGGCATTACTTACATATAGCCATATATTTCCTCGAACTTATAAAGTAGACCAGCATGATAATGATTAAGGAAGTGTAACAGGTAAATAATATGTAAAAAAGGATCTTGCATAATGTTTTATAAATACTTTTAGTGTAGTTATTAGTTTATAAATATTACTACACACAATTAGGGAAATGGAGTTTGTAAGTAAAAGGGGTACGAACATTTTTGTATGGGAGCTGGCATAGCCACCCGCCGCCATTTTGATTTTTTTTCAATGTCGCGGCGCACGGTGTAAGTGATATATTTGGGTAGAGGACACTTATACAAACAAAAAATGTCAAGCAATATGGTGACCTAAAGTGTCACGTTTCCGAGATATTTGGAGGTAAAGATCGCCATATGAGAATTACGACAATCATTAAAAATGAACTTATTACGTGTTTATATGCATTAGATTGTATTCAAATAATAGTTTCCAGGTTGATTTAACTATTTATTAGAATATAGTAAACATGGAGCACGAAAAAACAATATTCATTAATTGGTTACCTACTAAACCGCATCGCAATATTCGCAATGAAACACAATGTTGTCAAGTAGCTCGGATCGTAGTGGTTAACTTGTTTTCCATGTCGCCGTTATTAACCAAAAATTGCAATACTTGTCTTAAAATATCATGTTACCGAGATATTGGAATATCGATGTATATATAATATGAGACGAATGACAATATTTTAATGTTGATTAAGTACAATTTATGTTCTTTCATTGTCATTAGTGGTCAAATAATAGTAATAATTTTAAAAATAAAATAAAACACATAATAGAAACAAGCCGTGACCTCAAACTTTTAAATAAAAGTTTTTTTACACTACTTAGGTAGCAAACAAACATACGGCCCGCCTGATTGTAAGCGAAGAAAGCTCCTTTGAGACCGCATAGTTCGAAACTATTTAGGTTCCAATGTGTGAGGATGGACTTCCCGTCAATGGCGAGACTAGCGATGGTAGAAGGTAGCCGTAGGCATCAGGTTAAACAATTCTACAGAACACTGTCTGTTGTACAAGCGATAGAATACACATAAGGAGGCAAAGTCTCTCCTCAGATTGAGGGGCCCTAAGCCGCTTGTGAGCTCGGGATCGTCGACGATTCTAATGGCACGTCGCTGAACCGAGTCTAAAGGCCCAAACTGGTATCCAGGTAAGAGCAGTACTCCATATAACGCTGGACTTGCGACTTCTAAAGTTGCAGCCTTTGCCCCGATGTGAAGTACTGCTTCGCTCTGTTGAGCACTTCGAGTTTTTTGGATGCTAGCTTAACCTTGTCTTCTAGACGGCCTATTGACGTCGTTAGAAATGTCGATGCCGAGGATCCCGATGCTTTCACTGATGTCCGTGTTCTGAAATTGTGAAGCCACAGTAAATGGCGTTTTCTTAGCGGTGAACGCGCATACTTGGGTCGTAGTGGGGTTGAAATGGACTAGGTTTAGTCGACCGTAATCAGAGACACTAGTTAGTGAGCTCTCGATTTCAGACACAAGCCGTTTGTGGCTTTCCTCCACCACGAAACGAGGAATATTTGCAATAATAATAATACATCTTTATTATCAGGCTCCTGTGGCCCATAGATAACATTACAAACTAACATAAATATTATATTAAACCTTTTTGTTAGTATAAAACATTTAGGCCTATGTTAGTTAACACTACTGCACTGCACTATGTCTTCGTGCGATCATGTGGCACTTGTCCGCGAAAGCGACGGAACACCAAGTTCTGCGGCCAAAAGTCCTCTTCCATGACGAGGTGCAGAAAACATGTTGATACTCGCACCACGAACGCCTTGAAGTTGACGTTGCGGCTCAATTCCAACAGCTGCACCCTCAGCGAGTACTTGATTCTTTGGCGAATATACTCCACGATGTCCTCCGCCTTGGTGGCGTAGTGTAAACGAGAAATATACACCGGAGTGTTTGCCATGGCAGCACGCATGGTTTGCTTGAGCTCCACAGGAGCTGTGCCGCATCGATTCTTATTCGTTTTCTGACGGTGCTTCCTGCTTTGCACTATCTCAAAACCATCATCACAAGCCCGCTTCGATTCCTTTTGAGGCATGGGCATGGCGTAAAAGGGGCCGACGTAGTAGACGCAGGCAGTGGGTCAGTGGGCCGGGTAGGTGGTGCGGCGCGGGCGATGCGCGGGCATTGATATGCAGCAGGAACAGTGTTGGGGACAGTACAGACCCTTGCGGGACGCCAGCATTTATATCTCTCAGCTCTTATGCATCTGCTGGACAGAAAATTGGCGGTCCATTTGCATAGTCCCTCGGGAAGCCCATATGCTGGTAACTTCGTTAGAAGACACCGGTGCCAGACCCGATCGAACGCCTTCGCCACCTTGACTCTCGATGGCAAGTGACCACTCGGCTGACCTGACCTTCTAGTGTATACATAGACACATCACAGCCAAGGGACTATGGCGGAAGCCATATTCTCGTTCACTCAACAAATCGTGATCCTCTAGATATCTCAAGAGTTACGTGTTGATCACATTGGAGAGAATGGGAGGTGATGGCAATAGGCCTGTAATACGTCGGGTCTGATCTATCGCCCTTTTTGACATTGTGTGAACGTAAGCAGTCTTCCACGAAGACGGGACTTTCATTTAGGTGGAAGTTTTATTAGGTCGGGCCGGCCGCGGGGTCGGGTTTTTTAATTTATTTACGACGCTATTGCAATTTTGGCGCCCAGGGAGCATTACTTAGCGATCTTTAGTTCAAATTAACTTGGTAACATAGATATTAGGACAACTATTGTCATTTTTGTTTGTATAATAATGAAAAGATGGAAAACAAGTCACAATCCGAGCTTCTTTGACAACATTGTGGTTCATAGCGAATATTACGATGCTGTTTAGTAGGTAAGTAATAAAAATATTGTTTTTCGTGCTCCTAGTTTTACTCTATTCAAATAATTGGACTGTTTTACAAAAAACTTAAACCGACTTCAAAGTACACTAAGAAGTAATCAAATCCTGATCTGATGACAATGGGATCAAACGGGAAGTGGACCCTTTCAAATAAAAAAAGAATTTTCGAAATCGGTTAATAAATGACGGAGTTATGAGGTAACAAACATAAAAAAGAAATACATTCGAATTGAGAACCTCCTCCTTTTTTGAAAAATTGATAAATCAACCTGGGAACTATTATTTGAATACAATCGAATGCATATAAACACGTAATAAGTTAATTTTTAAAGATTGTCATAATTCTCATATGGCGATCTTTACCTCCAAATATCTCGGAAACGTGACACTTTAGGCCACCATATAGATTAACATTTTTTGTTTGTATAAGTGTCCTCTACCCATATATACCAGTTACATCGTGCGCCGCGACATTGAAAAAAAATCAAAATGGCGGCGGCTAGCTATGCCACAAAGGTTCTATCCCCTTTAATGAGCACCATATCTTTCGAAACATTGTTTTTTCTGAGTCTGCATGTTGGTTATACAAATAGTATGTCAGTTAGATAACTGATATACTAGTCTGAACCAGATGGTTTCTATAGTACAAGCTCTGCTTAGTTTGGGATCAGTGTGGTATTTGTTAACATAAGCTAAACCTCCAAGTAACATAACTTAAGCACGCCATTAATCCAGTACTGGTAGAAACTAAGATACCCACCGTCGCCTCTCCATATCCTGTGGTTCAACACCCGGCATGGATATAGTGACTCCTCGTGGAGTGAGCGCCAAGTGCACACGGCGCTGGCTCGGCGCGCACAGCCCGAGCCGCACCAGGCACCGGTGGGGCGGGCTCAGGATACCGCGCACCACTGGCTGGAGGACTGTTGGGAAGAAACTGTAACGAACAAGTACATACATCAAAACAGTTTCATCAAAATAATATTATATTTGCAAAAAATATATTTTTCAGAATTAGAATAAGTTCAGATTGCCTAACATGACTCAAACTCAAAAAGCTTGCTTATAGTTACAATCTGATCGCAATCAAGTACAAGAAATGAATAAAAGAATGGTTCAGATGCAATCCAATATTTGTTGCTGTTGCTATGTGGTAGGATGTTATCATGACAGGTAAATGATGTTACCATCTTAAACGAATCAGTTTTGAAAGTCAATATATCTATCACATATACAGGCGTTTTTTTTCTAACCAGAATGCCACTTCAGTTTTCTTTAAAATTCAGCTCATGGTTCCGTTCAGCATTTTTCTCAGACTTGTAGTTCAGAATTTGTCCATACTAGTAAAAAAAAACAACCTGTATATCTAGTACTTACTTGTCAAAACTAAAGTTATCAGCCATATCTCCTTTAGTGCCACTACTGTGCTGTTGCCAGAACCTCAGATATATCCAAGAGATGATAGTACCACAGCCCCACATACATGGATATGTGTTTTCAAGGAGACCCATAGCCCAGAATATGATGGCCACTATGAAAATCAGCAGAGGGAGTGATCTGTTTGTCAATTTACCTGAAAAAAAATTACTTTATTTTTTAAAGCTCTTATAGTTGTATAAGGTTTTAAATAAATTTCTATGTCTCATAACTCAACACTATTAGTGCCTCAAAGGTCAAAATGGTGCAGATTCTGTTGAAGATCGCACTAAACTTATTTTAGTCACATCACATCCCTTTCTTACAAACAATATTAAAAAAGGATAGAACATATTTAAAGCTTTCAAATTAATCTTTGCCATCTCCATTTGCGGGTATTAGACTTAACTGCAATAGATGGTGACTAAATTTATATTGAAAACAAGCATTGGACTAATTTGACAGGACAACATTTCTTACATCCTTTTCTTATGTTCTTTGTTAGAAAGGAGCGAGTGTTGTGTGAGACTAAAATTAGTTTAGTTGTAAACAACATAATCAGCACCAATGTCTAGCATACAAAATTGATTATTTACCCGCCCACAAGGCTACTCTGACCCAATCTCCAGAACACAGTAAAGAGATGCAGCAACCTATTTTAAGATAAATATGAAGTACTGTGTGGGAGCAGGAGGGGTAGAGGATGTGCCATTAAGAACAGATTTAGTGCATGAAAACATGAATAACTAGGCTGTAATATGTTATAAAGAATATATTGAATTTGAGGAAAACAAACCAAACTCAAGTAATGGCTATGTTAAACAGACTTTTGTTATGATGTTGTTGTTATTAAGAATTAATACTGTACCTAACATCTTGGTCACCAACTAAATTGATCGATTTAAACAAGAAATAATAAATAAACAATTGTATACACATCATCAAAACAAAGTTACATACCAAGCGGAGTCTTTATTAACACATGATCTGGCATAATCTGCTTCACAGCCACGCTGACCGCGGCCAGGTATCCCGCTAGCCCGTGCACATGGACATGGAATAAGTAGAGCGTGTATTTCGTAAACGAATACAACACCAAGTAGTAGAACGTCGATAGAAACGCAACACCCACATTCGTCAATACGAAAAACTTTATCATTTCCATTTGACCCCATAATGGTTCTATGAGTTTTCCACACAAACCAATGGTCACAATGTCGATAATCACCTCCCACAAATGTAACTCAATAAAACAAAACGTGAAAATTGACCACAATTGGAAAGAAGGTGGCAACAAAAACCCTGGAGTGACACTTAGTGATTCAAAAGCCGTGATAGAATACGACAGGATATGGCCGATAATAACCACTATACAAATGAATTTCACTGACGGCGATGTGTTTCCTAGTAATGCTGAAAACTGCTGTCGTAAATACGGCAAATTACGACTAAATACCCTTAGCGCAGCCATTTTCGTGACGGATAAACCAAAATCCAAAATTGACAACCGATCAAAGTCAAACGAAACAACAACTCTTTTGTTGTTGTTTGTCTTATTCGCCTAAAGGCAGGCAAAGGTTGATCCATACAGCCTTGTCTTATTTCAGTTTTCTCGAGTTGTGTAATTATAATATTGTCACAAAATTAAACCACTTTATACAATCCGCACTGTCAGTCACCTTCCTTAAAAGTCATGTTTTAGCTTATAATATTATCCTTTGAAATGCCAAAAAAAGTGACAGCTCATATTCCGTTGGTTTCCGGTGTCAAGTTTAAATTCCGGTTTTTTTGCATATGTTCAATAAACATAAGATTTCTCGATATTTTACTATGAAACCTATATAAATATGTTACTTTTATAGAATCTAGATAATATTTCCTATCCGTTTTTTTAAGTTTAATGGTAATTATCAAATTAATAGAACTACACTCTTAGATGAATAAAAAAAAATACAAAAAAAAAAATTATTTTCCAAATAAAACTATGTTATTTATTAAATACATCACGGACTTAGTATAAAAACGTTTATTTTCATAGTTGATAACATTATTTACGAGATTAAATAAAGACGGAACATTCCGTAGAGGAAAAATATATAATAAATGTCTGTGTGTTCTAGTACAATGGTGATAAATTGTACAAAAACTTTTCACGGACTTCTTGAGACAACTTGAAAAGTCACGATACACCACAAACATATAATAATTATAAGCAATACACATATTTCATTTCACTTCACTGGTGCACATGGATTGATCTTTATTGGATAAAATACCACCAATAATACGCAATAAAACTCATAATACAGGAATTTATGAAAATTAAAATTAAAGCGCGACGTCACTACAAGTTCCCGCCAACGTCAACGGGACAGCATGTATCAGTATTGCCAGAGCGACACATCAATCTTTTTTTTTTACAAGGATCTAGTATAATATGTACGCACGACTACAGATCAAGCTATACATTTCCAATATAAGCTGACCTCTCATTGTAGGGAAATCCTATACATTGCGAGATCAGCTTATACTGGAAATGTATAGCTTGATGTGTTGCCGTGTGTACATACCTTTATTAAAACAGTACTGACATTCGACGTCGCGTTTTCATTATTTTACTAGACTCAGAGGTGTGGGCGGGTAATTGAAATATGTATGTGTTGAATACAAAGTAACGTTTATTGTGGTAGTTATATATAAACTTTCTAACGTGTGACTTTATTTTCATTAAATACCTAGTCGTGAGTTTACAACTTATCTCAAAAATTCCACGGATTTTTTTTCCATATTTGGTAGATTTTAAATTAACGATAAGGTTTTATCACGATTTTAGTAGTTTTTAATCACGATTTTAGTAGATTTGTCAAATTAAGAGTGGTCACGCTAGCAAAAAATAAACTATGTTTTCTTTCATCATTGGAGAAAACTGTTAATAAATTATAAAATAATAACTACTACGTTCTTCAAACAAATATTGTGATATAAAAGAACTGAATAGTTGTAAATGTTACTCTTCAAGATCATTGGTAGTGCTTTTTTGGTGAGATTCTGCACTATAAATAGTATTTTATTTACAAAATACTAAGAAGTTTTATTCCATAAGGAACGATAATATTATGTATCTTATTATTTCACTTACAGTTGAGAGTGGTTAATATTTGGGGTGGAGCTGCGATGGCAAACGGAGTCAAAAAATGTAGTAGCAGTACAAAATATTTAACGCAATCTGAAGCAGCGGCGCTTGACCAAGAATTGTTCAATGAATACAAATTCAGTGTTGACCAACTAATGGAGTTGGCTGGCCTTAGTGTAGCTACGGCGGTTGCCAGAGCCTTTCCACCATCTACGTAAATAAGTTATTAGTTTTATAGAAAATACAAGATTGTCTGATCTGATTGATCTACCTACTGTTTAAGCTATAACAAATGAGAAGTAACATGTCTTTAATCTTTTTTAGTTTCTCTTCAGATTTTCTGTAACAGCTTGGCTAATCAATAAACCTTGCATATTATAATTTCAGACATCAATCAGCGCTAATAATATGTGGTCCTGGTAACAATGGAGGAGATGGTTTGGTAGCAGCAAGGCACATGGCATTATTTGGATACACTGTTGCAATTCACTATCCCAAACATACCCCTAAACCATTGTATGATAATCTGTTTGAACAATGCAAGAGGTTTGGCGTTAAAATAGTAGATACACTGCCTCCGTCACAAAACCTCCAGAGTGAATACAAGGTGCTTGTGGATGCACTCTTCGGATTTAGTTTCAAACCACCCGTCAGAGATGCTTTAAAACCGGCTTTAGACGCTTTGATTGATGCTGGGCTACCAGTTTGCAGGTAAATATATTTTTAATATTCTGGCAAGGATTTTGTTATTGTTATTGGAAGTTTTTTTGGGGTTTCTATTTTTATTCTGAATGTGTCATGAATATTTTAAAGAAGGTAAATTGTTTTGTCCTTTGCAGTGTGGATATACCTAGTGGATGGGATGTAGAAAATGGACCTCCATCAGATGGAAGAGCTCTGAAACCAGCACTTCTCATATCGCTTTCAGCTCCAAAGTTATGTGCAAAGCCTGATTTCTTGAAAGATGCTAAGCATTATCTTGGTGGCCGCTTTTTGCCACCAGAAATTGTGGCCAAGTATAATTTAACACTGCCAACTTATCCTGCACAAGATCAAGTAGTTCAACTTTCATGTTAATTTTTTTATTTATTTATGAGCAGGTATAAGTGTTAAGTTGTATTAAAATTAAGCAGCGGATTTCTATTTCTAGTTTATATTGTTGATTATTTTTAACATTGTTACTAGGTATTTGGCCAAAATACATTTTTATTTTAAATATAATTTTATAGTACATATTATGTATTTATTTTATTTGACAGTAAATTATGAATGCAAATGTGCAACCAAAATAATAATAAAAATACTGTGACATCATAGCTGAAAAAAACAGTTGATATTATTTTTTAAACCAAATAAAATAAAACTTGAATACCTAGATTTGCATGAAGTACTCCAAGATATAGAAGCAATTGTTGTGTTAGTTAGCTGAAATCGGAATGTAAATGTTATGTAATGGAATCTAAGGTTGTTTTGAAATGAGGAATTGCAGAGTTTATTACCGGCTCTTCTCAGCAAAAAAATGCAACCTTCCGAACTGGTATTAGCTGTGGGTATTAGTATCAGACACCCTCATAAGTGCCTAATTTGAATAAATAATTTGCATTTGAATTGTACAAAAAAATATCGAATTGCAAAACTTTCGAATGATGTAGGTACCTACCTATCCAGTCCTCAGATTACAGAACAAAAGTCAGATGGAGCGCGCTAAACACGGAAGTGAGGCCAAAAAAGCAAATACAAATTCAAAATCAGATACCTGTAGGCCCAAGACAAAGTACTTACATTTCCTTGCGTTTGCGCGAATAGAACCGTTACTAAATTGATGGGAAGGAAGGGGGTACTGGTATTCGGTTTTGAATTTGTATTTGCTTTGTCAAAATATAAAAAGGGATATTTTTAATTAAACCTCTGTTTAAAAGATACGCATTCTTAAGAATCTCCTCTAATTTACTTATTGCATTATCAGAAAAATGACTGTTCTACAATTAAACTAGGTAGTTTAATTGTAGAACAGTAATTTTTCTGATAGAACATGTTTTGATAAATAGGTATTTATCAAAACATGTTCTATCACTCAGACCCGACTCGGGGCACTCCAAATACAGTTGGTTAGGTTAGAACTGACAATAACGCGCGCGAGCCGAGCGAGTGAAGCGAGCGGTGCCGCGGCAGCAGCGGCCGGCGAGCGCTAGATGATCATCATTCAGCTCAAACAGTTTTGCATTTGCATATTTAGTGTGCAATTCAGTATTTTTGGTTCTAGTTTTGAATTATTATGCATTAAATACATGCCATATAAAAAAGAACAGTGACTGACAGTGCAAGTTCCCGCCAAAAAGTCTATGAACTGATTTATTTTGTGACTAAGAAAACTGAAATAAGACAAGGCTGTATGAGTCATACAGCTTTGCTTGCCTTTTGGCTTTTGGCGAATAAGACAAACAACGACTTTTTTTTTGGCGGGAACTTGCAGAGTGACGTTGCTTTTTCATTTTTATTTTCATAAATTCGCGTATTATGAGTTTTATTGCATATAATCGGTGGTATTTTATCCAATAAAGATCAATACATGTGCACCAGTGAAGTGAAATGAAATGAATTATGTGTATCGTAGCTTTTCAAGTTGTCTCAAGAAGTCCGTGAAAAGTGTTAGTACAATGACCACCATTGTACTAAAACATGACTATTATGGACGGTGACTGACTGAGGACTATGTGAAAGTGATTCATTGTGACTAGAACTTATAATATTACTTGAAATTGGCAAAATACACAAGCCTTGTGACGCCACAAAAAAAAAAAAAAAAAAGACAACAATTGACAGTGACAGACAATAATTTGGCGCCGTTTTTTCCCGCTGCCTGCCGGCTGATAAACTGTCTTTGATCCAATACCAATCATCTAATTTTGTGTCTTGTATTGTGAGGTCACCGACTTTTTAGCATCTTCCTGTGTTTTATTGTCTACTGAAATTAAACTTCACAAATGTAAGTAGAAATATCTATTCCATTATTTCAGTATAACCACAAATGAATCGAGCACTTTGCCAAGCTAGAGGAAGTTCATTTGGCAGCTTTCTGACTAGCTTTTCAGTTTTTTGCGAGTTGTAAGATAATCTCCAGGTCATTAGGTGTTATTTCAATTGAAATCAAGTATTTTTATACTGTTCCGTTACCATTACAGTTAACATGTTTGAAGCACGTTTACTCCGAAGTTCCATTCTCAAGAAGGTATTGGAAGCCATCAAAGATCTCCTCACACAAGCAACATTTGACTGCGACGACAATGGCATTCAATTACAGGTTAGTATTATAAATATTGATATACCAGTTTTTGTTTGAGTAACTGCCTTATGATTATTAAGATAATTCCTGTAAACTACCCAACCTGGCTAAATTTTTTCAGTCAAATAGCTATATATATAAACAAGTAACATTTTCAATAAGGTATACTTATATGGGACACATCAGATTCATACCTATTAGGTCATTAGTAGGAGATCAAATTTAAGTGATTGCGCAAAGATTATGATTTGGGAATAGCTTAGCAATGTTGTTTACTGTTTGGGATGAAAGGCTCTCAAGTTACGGTCTTCAAAGTATTGATATGCATGGCTGTGCAAGTACTAGGTTAATTAACTGAAAGCCTTTTCTTTCTTCTTGTATTTAACCAGGTCGAAGACCATGATACTTCATATTCTTTGTGATCATAATGCTGGCCAATGTTTGTATGACATTTGAACCAATAGTAAGTTAGTAGCTAATACCCCAACTGCCCACCTGTGACATTGGGAAACACTGCCCACCTGTGACATTGGGAAACAATACTCTCCCGCAAAGCGACTCTGTCCGATACCTTGGCTTACACCTGGATAGACGGCTCACTTGGAAGAAGCACATTAAAACAAAACGTGACGAGTTGAATCTTAGATTCAGGACAGTGCACTGGTTATTGGCTCGCAACTCCAAGCTTTCTACTGACAACAAGCTTCTTATTTACAAAGTTATTCTCAAGCCTGCATGGATGTACGGTATTCAACTCTGGGGAAGCGCATGCAACTCAAGTATCTCAATCATGCAAAGACTGCAAAATGGTATTCTGAGAACAATATCTAGTGCACCGTGGTTTGCCACCAATGATGAAATACATGAGGCACTAAAAATTAAAACAGTCAAGGAGGAGATAAAACAATCTGCCTCCAACTACAAAGGTCGGCTCCAAAGCCACCCTAATGACCTAGCCAACGAGCTCACACAAGTGACATACTCCAAACGCCTTAAGCGCCATGATATCCAAGACTTGGAAGCACGGTGGTAAAATGAAAAAGGGGCTTCCCACTGGGGAATACCCCTTAAATGAGAGCAACCTCTTAACACATCTGCTCATAGTCTCAAGACTGATCGCAGATTAGCGCAGAAAAAAAAAAAAAAAAAAAAAGCTAATACCCTATAAGAGTTAGTATGTTTGAAGATACAAACCTCAGGAACTACATATATTATACATGCATAATCCTAATTTACTGCAAGTGTAACCACAGGCACAGTTAGTACTATAGGAATGATATTATCCTCACAGTATGAGGGCTAGATCATAGCCAATAGGTCACGGCTAAATACTATGAGCTCATTTGTCATCTTTCAGGCTATGGATAATTCCCATGTGTCCCTGGTATCACTTACTCTCCGTGCAGATGGCTTCGATAAATACAGATGTGACAGGAATATCTCCATGGGGATGAATTTGGGAAGGTACGTCTATTTTATTTATTATATGAATATGTATGAGTAACAATTTAGTGTTAGGTGATTGCCTTAGCTTGATGGTTGTCAAACTACAGGACTACTATTAATCTTTGTATAACATAATACACCTGGTTGGGAGTCATCAGTGCTCACCTATTTGTCTGCATAAGAGTGTAAAAGGATAACAAATTCTCGATCTCATTGGGCAAGGTTGAGATTCTTTTAAAATGTAAAAATCACTTACAAACATGACATACCTACACAATTTCCTTACACTTGTATTTATTTATTACAACTATTCCAGCATGTCAAAAATCTTGAAGTGCGCGGGCGACAAAGACACAGTGACAATGAAGGCGCAGGACAATGCAGACACCGTCACATTTGTGTTTGAGAGCCCTAACCAGGAAAAGGTCTCAGATTACGAGATGAAACTCATGAACTTGGATCTTGAACATTTAGGTGAGATTCCTTATAAGACTAATAGCTCAACAAAAACTTTGCTGATGTCAGTGATACTCAACACATTGTAATGGATTAATCTTAAACTTGGCAAAAAGAGATCAAAACCTAGATTAACATAGGATACATTTAGCTCTGGAAAGCATTAGATCTTTGTCAGGAACGCGTCTTTAACTGAGTGCAAGCAAGTAATAATTTTGGTGAGTCCCTTAAAACAAAGACAAACAGCTTATCTATACTAATAATTATAGTCTAATTTGAAAAAAAAGTTTTGTCTGTTTCTTGAAGAGCTGTATAGGTTATATAACCTCATGCCAAGGCGAGTGAAACTGTGCAGATTGAAAGATAAAATAGTTCTACAAAACAACACTCATGTTCTAGAAGAAAGTTAAAATTAAATGTGTATTACAGGCATTCCCGAGACTGAATACAGTTGCACCATTCGCCTGCCCAGCGCAGAGTTCGCGAGAATTTGTCGCGATCTTTCACAATTTGGCGAATCTATGGTCATTTCCTGCACGAAAGAAGGTGAGGCAGTTAATTTTTCTTTTGTGGAAATAACTCCAGCTGCCCTTGTTATTTTGGGAATAAATACCTAACATCAGAAACATCTGTCATATGCATTTCGGAAGGCTGGTAAATCTATTGGTTCCGGATATCACTTAATTGTGATAGTCATAAACCTAGTTGAAACCTACTAGGCGGCTTGAAAACTCCAACAGTAGGTTGACCACCTAGCCTACCACCAAACCGCAGTAGGCACGCGTGGTGGAATATCTGCCCATTCCCTTTCGCCCTCATTTGTGAAAGGAGGCCTGTGCTCAGCAGTGGGACATTATAGGCTGATGATGATCAGAAACATATCCTCAAATAATACAAATACAAAGCCATTTATTGCTTTCTCTATTTCTCTTTTTTCTCTCTCAAATAGTGTAGTCAAAATGCTGAGTAAATTAACTTATTTCCAGGTGTAAAGTTCTCAGCGACTGGTGACATTGGTTCAGCAAACATCAAGCTGGCGCAAACGGCGTCTATTGATAAGGAGGAAGAGGCAGTCGTCATCGAGATGGACGAGCCGGTCACACTCACTTTCGCTTGCCAGTACCTTAATTACTTCACCAAAGCCACTTCACTCAGTCCACAGGTAAGCAACCTTAGGTGTTAATAGCTCAGTGGTAGTCGTCGTACATACGTCGACGTACTCATAGTGACGTCGGATGCCGAGACGAAGGTCCCGGGTTTGAATCCTACAATGAGCCTGAGCTTTGGGTGAAGGAAAACATCGTGACAAAACCATAGCATTGTGATAGGGTACTTTGTAGTACCCATCTGGCTGGCTACCATCCTCAATTTGAAAATCTGTCACCACTTTTGTTCCGACAGCTGCACTTGAGAACCTGTTCCTTCTAGGCTTTGTGTGCTTACCATCTTTGACCACATCACTTACCATGGTGATTAAACCTAAAAAGCAGGCAAAAAAAAAACTCCTCCAGTGGCTATACCTACGTTTTAGGGGGTTGAAGAGTAAGCGAACATAAGTAGACCCATGAATGCCGATTTGTTTAATTTATTCTTTTGCATTTACAATCAAAACTGTATCCTTTACAAAATAAGTATAAAAAATGCGAATTTAAAGAGACACGGGTATACCCCATACATTTTTATTCACTTCAAATTAGTATTTTACGTCTCGTGTCAAAAAGTAATAATGGGACAGGTCCGCATATGTTCGCCAGCTTCTCAATTATCTAAAGGACATATGATAAGCTAAAATATTTCCTTCTTCCCGCCAGGTCCAACTATCTATGTCTGCTGATGTGCCCCTAGTGGTCGAATACCGCATTCAGGATATTGGACATATCCGTTACTACTTGGCGCCTAAGATTGAAGAGGACGAAAGCTAATTTTAAGTTAAATTTAAGTCTTATTTTGTATCTCCATATTATGTTTATTCATTTTACTTCTACCATGTTAAATTTCTGCTAGTTGTATCTCTCACCTTCGTACACTGTGTGTATTTTAAGATTGTAACAATAATTTAAATTGTGATAAAAAGTATTGATGCACTGAGAAATAAAAAGATTTTGGTATAATTTTCGGCTTTTTTTTGTTTCTGTATGTAGAACGGTTTTGCGTTCGGTCCTACCATGGGTCCTACGAAGGTCTTTAGAGCCAAGGGCTTCCAGCTGGTATTTCGCAATCCATCCCAGAGGTGACAACAGCAGTGGATTACTACATGAACGAATGGACTTGTGCTTTGTATAGTTAACGTAACTGTCCCGGCGTAAAGTACCGCTAGACCATACAGAGGTTACCCAACGGTAAGAGTCAGAGAACAGTAAACCTGATTAGCTTCATCCCAATTAGAGACTGCTTGGAGGTTAAAGTTAATATGCTCAATCACGGCATCTCCAAGAGACAGTCGTCGTCAGTAGTAGACAGACAGTAGTAACGTCTGCATTCTTGATGATGGCTATCATTTAAAACAATCGTATAAATTTAAAACGTTTATTTCCACATACTATTATGAAATAGTACAAATCATGTCCATGTTTCACATGAGTATTTAATAAAATAAAGTAATGAAATCACTTTTAAAATAAATAATCACTTCTGACACAATAAAATGGAATGATGAACTTAAAGCTCTATGAAACTTATTCCTAATTTATGCAAGTCTTAGTTAATTAAATCTTACAACTAATAAAATTAGATCCCCACCTCATATTATGCATTTATTCTAACATTAAATTATTCGTAACCAACCAAACGCTAGTAAAAATACGAATGACAAACATACAAGGGGATTAAACTATCGAGGGTCAAGTGAAAAGATATTACAATCACTCACGAGTCATGTTTAAAATTACCCATTAGCACTCAAAAACGTGACTAGATGTTCATAACAAAATAAACCATTAATTAGGGGATTATAGAAAAATACATGTAATAATGTCCAAATGCAATGTTCAAAATAATTCAATTTTGAATACTATAAAGGAGGGTGGGCAGGTAAGTGAACCGATCGACAAGTCGCGACTGCGCTACCGTTTTTGATACTAACTCAATGAAGAGAATAAAAAGTAATGAACTCAATAATAGTAGCGAGTCGGTCGGTTGCGTAGTTTCACTGTTTCCACTTTTTGGCGGAGAAGAGAACCGCGCGCTGTTTGAGGAAGAGCGAGTAGCTCTGTTTGCGCGCCGGAGCCGGCGCCGGCTGTGCGGTGCCGGTGTTGGCCTCGGATTGTTTCTTCTTCTCGTTGGCGCGGCGGTTAGCGTCGACCATTGCCGTCATGTACGCTGAACGCCGACCGCGCCCTCTACCTGAAACAACAATACAACCTATATGTATGTTTTGGCGATGATAGCTCAGTGGTAGTGACGTCGGATACCGAGATGAAGGTCCCGGGTTCGAATCCTACAATGAGCTTGAGCTTTCGGTGAAGGAAAACATCGTGAGGAAACCATAGCACGGTGGTAGGGTACTTTGTAGTACCCGCCTGGCTGGCTACCACCCTCAAGTTGAAAATCTGTCGCCAAGCACCTTTCGGTGTGTTCCGATAGCTGCACTTGAGAGCCAGTTCCTTTTAGGCTTTGTGTGCTTACCACCTTCGGCCGCATCATCACTTACCATGGTGAGATTGCGGTCAAACACAGGCCTATAAACAGTAAAAAAAAAAAAAAAAAAAAAAAAATGTTTAACTTACCACTTCAATGTAACAGAGAGCACTCTCAATAATATAAAACAGGCCCCATTTTGGCGTCTACGAATTCAATGTCGCAAATATACATCAACCATGTTTTTCGCCAAACGTCCAATGTGACATGGGGGCCAGTAATAGAAAAAGATAATTGCAAAAACACATTTTTTGTAACAAAAAAATGCTATTTAAATCGATCTAAAAACAATAGTGATCTAGAAGTAATTTTTTTATTGTCTGTTCCCTGAATGAATATATAAAGAAGCGTTAACCAACCTGCCCCCCCTCCGCGTCCTCAGGACTCCTTCTTGACGTGCGAGGGCCCGGGCGCGACGTCGTCGGGCTCGTCGTCCACCTGCGCGGGGCTGATCATCTGGTCGTGTAACGTGCGCAGGTGCCGCAGTAGGTTCGATTTCACGTTAAAGCCTTTGTTGCATAGGCCACATACGAATGGACGCTCGCCTGAAATAGTAGATTATGATACACGTGTGCAAAGTTGGTATTACAGACGAGGCGATATTAAGCCGAGAGTGTAATGATCGATGCACACGCGTGTCATACGACGTTTTGCACCACACTTGCGAGGAAAAATCAGATTTGTATTCTTTGAAGTAGATTTTTTGATAATAGTCAATGAGAACGTTAACAAATATGGCGCGCAATTTTTTTTCTGTTTAACCCGTTTAAATTAAGAATGCTTCGTCTACGCACATATCAATTGCACTGAGGTAAAAACCAGGTAATCAGGATTATACCTATCATAAAACTGTGCGGTAATGTAAAGTAAAAAGCACTTGTGCGTAATAAGCTGCATTAAGATTCAAAAACGGTGCAATAAATGTCACTTTACGAGCAAGTGTGTTGAAAAGTTTTTTTTTTAACTCAAAATTAGACCATTCAGAACCACACGTATAGCTTCACCTAACATACCTAACATGATTAAAATACTATTACCTACCGGCTACCAAAAGGCCGTATGCTTGTTTGGTACCTTAGTAGCAGCCCCGGATCTAAGTTTTTTTGCCCTTCTTAAAAACCAACAGGGCGTTTTAAAATCAAATGCCTAATCGATAGAACAAGGTGCGCTGGATGCTAGGCGCTTTGTGAAACAAGTTTATGTTCATTATGATTTAGCGCCCCCTGAATCTGCCGCCCGGGACGAGTGCCCCTGTTTGCCCCCCAAAGATCCGGGCCGGCTTAGTAATATAATATTTAAAAAAAAAAGACTATTTTCAGATAGTTTTTGGAAAATTCGGTTAGGAGCGTTTTTCAGATATCAAGTATGCTCAAAATACCTGTCAAGTTGTTGATAATTTGAACATTAAGTACACGATTAGACAGGTATTTTGAGCATATTTAATCTGTTTGAAAAAACGCTCATTACTCGATATTCTAATATTAATAAAATTATATGCTCACACTAGACTTTTAAAATAATAAGCAGAGCCATTGAACCAGTTTATTCATTGTCAATCTTCTAATTTACAAATCTCCCAAGATTTCCAAATCTACTTTATAAACATTTCCCTCTATTCAACATCAACAACTATTATAGCCTGACCAGAAAAATATGATACGACCGTTATATTAATTCATGTAAATTATTAAATTGTGCAGCCAAATAACTGAATGTTATGTTCCTGCGCGTGTGTAAGGTCGCTGGTGTTCCAAGCGTCCAACCAGCTGGCAGTACAGGATATGATTTTGTTATATTCAAATTGCAGCTTCTTGCGTATGGGAGTGATACCATATCAAAATGATATTGCGCTATCTCAAAAAGGTCTCAATTGACTCAAAAATTAATTTTCCAGATTTTATTGATTTTTACCTTTGTAGAGAGAGAGAGATCTTATTTTTCTGGCCAAACTATATGTCAGTTAGTTAGTACGTTAGTGGTTAGATATGTTACCTGTGTGTGTACGCATATGTATTAGCATGGATGCGTGCGACGGGAATGATTTCTTGCAATGCGAGCAAATCTTGTTTTGCGCGCCCTCTGTGAAACGATTGTGACGTTTTGGTGGAGCACTGTTGTTTGATATGGCCAATTCTAGACAATCGACATCGAACGACATTTAGAACAGGATTCATTACGACAATCACAATTATAGGCAATGCTTTGCAAATCATAGAGGGTACTGGTAGAGCACAAAGCATTGCAATTTAGAATTTCTTCAAAACATAACTGAAGTGATCATCATGAGTGTAGCAAGGTTGAGAACAGTTGAAAATAAAAATGGACACAGCAAGGCATGGGAGTTGAAAATGGATTGTATTAAAATAGCTAAAACATAAAAAAAACAGTTATTTATAAAATGTTAGTCGTTTGTCGAGAATCAGCCACATACATAACAATCAGATTTCAGCTATGTTAGTAAAAAAAGATTAGTATATTAGACATTTAATCACAAATTCTCATTAGGGGTTATCCATATAATAATATTAGGTCACAAAAATGGGGGCTCCACAATGATACGGGCTGATATTAATATGATAAAAATCTAAACAAACATGTTAGTATAAGAAGTATAAAACCACACAAGAGTTCAAAAAATTACCTTTTAGATTATGATGTTGTTTACACCAAATCGACACTTGAGTTGGTTATACATCTACAAACGAAATGTAAGTCATTTGACGCAAAAGTCACCCTTTAGTATGTGGATAGCCCCTTATGTATCTTCAAGTTAATTATATTTTAGTTTGTTTTCTAAAACCATAGGTCAGTTTTTTTTAATTTTATTTGTCCATCGATATGTTACTAGGCTGTGGCAATTTGTCAAACTAATAATATCACAAAATAGATTATTATTAGAATTGCAAATACCGGTGGGGAGATCAGGCGTTTCAAAGAGTAACATCTCAATGGATAAAGTCCGAAACATTATTAGGTCGATGCCGACACCTTATATTCTTTTATTTGTTAATTTACTAAGGTCGAGGACATAAATATGTATACACTTTGTGAAATTCAAAAACAATTTTCTCGCACTTTATACCTTAGTGTAACAAAAAGGGTATATGTGTACATCCAAAGAGCGTGAAGACTACATCAGGTACAGACTATAAACAGATTCAGCTCAAAATAAATTATTAAAAAATGTATACCAAATTTTTGCTTCCAAATATATTGAATTAAAATCATAACCAACATGTCACCGGTCAATGAGGGTCATTATCATTGCGCGTCCCTTGCTAATATTAATATAAATGTAATATTTTATCTTCCGTGATATGTGCGCCTAGTACCAAAAAAGTGGATTACTGTAATGGATATGTATACACTTTCCGTTACACCCTGTAGATCCAAATGTTGACATAATATAAAAATTATAATAGTATTATGTGAAAAGATTCTACATGGATAATATTAATTAATACTTTGAGAGATAATTGGACTGTTTTACAAAAAACTTAAACCGACTTCAACATACACTAACAAGTAATCAAATACTGATCTGATGAGAAAAAAGAATTATCCAAATCGGTTAATAAATGACAGAGTTATGAGGTAACAAACATAAAAATAAAACATACAACCGAATTGAGAACCTCCTCCTTTTTTTGAAGTCGTTTAAAAATCGTAGAATTTCACTAAGTGTAAACATATTTATGACCCGGACGTACATTCCAAATAGATTTAAATAATTAGTGTACAGCACATACATACAAACTACTTGTGCTTAGCGACCTATATTGTCGTTCAATCATTATTGTTTCTCTCTTTAGAGACTTGTTATATAGTCGGAGATTTGGACGCGCGACGATACTTGGTACGATGAATTGTATCAAGCGTTGATTGGGTGCCTTCTGTTATACAGTTTATAGCGCCCAAAAATCTTTTGCGCGTTTGGCCACTGACCCGCCCATAAGAGACGATGACGAAGCCTAAGATGAAACACGCTTACCCAGAAGACACCTATTCACTCTGGCCTTGAAAGATTGTAAGCGTCAGGAAACACAGACGCCGGAAGCAAGTTCCACTCCCTTGCTGTCCGCATTATAAATGAGGAAGCAAAACGCTGTGTCCGTATATTCGGTATGTCAACAACGTATGGGTGAAAATTTTCCCGGCGTCTTGTGGTTCGGTGTAAAAATGGGGATGGTGGAATAAGATTGAACAATTCCTGCGCACACTCTCCAAAATATATCCTGTAGAAAACCGATAAGCAAGCAACCTTCCTTCGATGGTCAAGGCTCGTGAGTTTCGACTTAATTAAAGACTCATCTCCAATTAGTCTCCTGACTCGGCGGTCTATGGGTCGCGACCCCTAAGGGGACCACAGTCGTGGGCAAAGGGCAACACTAAATCATTTTAAATTTATTGGACTTTTATCTTAACACCTTGGGGAGGCCTATGTTCAGCAGTAGACATAGGCTGATATGATGATGATTTTATCTTAACACTCCATCAAAGTAGGGCCAAGTTAAAAGGACATGTCCAAAAAAATATCTAGACGCGATGTAAACAAACCTTTTCTAAATTAAGACCTAATTTAACAATTACCCACCCACCAGCTACAACCATATAAAATATACCCCTTATTTTAGTAAAATATTGGTAAGACACTAACTAAATAAAAGTGGTAAAAACTTACCTATCTCCGTGTGGGTACTCTGTATATGTCGCACCCACTCAGCTGGGTTGGGGAAGTGTTTCTGACAGAGGTCGCAGCGGAGAAGCGCCATCGTTTCTTCAGTGTCGTCGCTCTGTTGATGATAGATTGGTGAAGGTAGAACCACGTCTAGCCACTTAGCTGCTCAAATCACAGTAATTGTAGTCATTTTTCGACAAATTGGATTACTATTTCATTTGATGAGGATACATTTAGTTTTGGCAAAAAGTCGCGACGTGTATGCCTTAAATACAGCCGCCTAGGTAACTAGTTTCGTTTCAGTATTTACGTGTGACCGTGTGAGAAGCGACTTAGATAGCAGATAGTGTAAAATCTATACTAATACATATAATAAAGCTGAAGAGAAATACCAGTATCATTTGAAAAATTCTTTCTCTAATAGGAAGCTACATTATCCCCGAGTATTATAGGCTTTTATTCCCAGGAACGCTGGTGAAACCACAGGTAAAGCTAGTTTTGAATATATTAAAATCTAAAAGGATTGTAAGTCAGACACAGGGCATTTTAGGGTGAGCAACGCGCGAGTGATGGTGTTGCAAGCGTCATAGGCTACAGTAACTGCTTATCATCAGGCGGGCCGTACGCTTTTTTTTTTTTTTTATTTCAAAAGTTTGACAAACAGGCATACGGTCCACCTGATGATAAGTGGTCACCGCCGCCTATGGACATTTGCAATACCAGGGGGATTGCCGATGTGTTGCCGACCTTGAGCTCTTTTTACGCTCCTTTTGACTGCACAGCTTACTTGCTATTACGACGTTGCGTTTACGTTTTATTTTCATAAATTCTTGTATTATGAGTTTTATTGCATATTTTATCCAATAATGATCAATCCATGTGCACCAGTGAAGTAAAATGAAATAAATTACGTGTATCGGGACTTTCCAAGTTGCCTCAAAAGGCCCGTGAAAAGTTTTAGTACAACGCCACCATTTTACTAAATCATGATATTTATGGATGGTGACTGACGGTGCAGACTATGTATAAAATGAACTGTTTTACAAAAATCTTAAACCAACTTCAAAGTACACTAAGAAGAAATCAAATCCTGGTCTGATGACAATGGGACCAAACGGGAAGAGTACCCTTTCAAATAAAACAATAATTTTCCGAATCGGTTAGTAAATGATGGAGTTATGAGGCCTGAGGTAACAAACATTAAAAAAAGTACAACCGAATTGAGAACCTCCTCCTTTTTTGAAGTCGGTTAAAAAGCGATTTATTCTGACTAGATCTCGACACTGGCAAAAATAAGTCCTAATAATGGGGGTTAGGTGGTAACTTAAAACTAAATGAAATGAAGGTAGTATAGTATAGTATAGTATACTGACAGCAGATCGGCACTTGCGCTTGCGCGCGTGCGTCTGGTCCGCGCCCGTCGCGTGCGCCTGCACGTGCCGCACCCACGCCGCCGGCAGCGTGAACACCTCCGCGCACAGCTCGCACGACAGTGGACTGTATACCTGCACCATAACACACATTTTACCATGTTATCACCACTTCACTTACCTAGCACATTGTGGGAAAAAAACCTTAGCCTAGTGTTAGGCTATCCACCTTTTAAGCCGATTAAAGCTCAGTGGTAGTGACGTCGGATGCCGAGACGAAGGTCCCGGGTTCTCCTACAATAAGCTTGAGCTTTCAGTGAAGGAAAATATCGTGAGGAACCATAGCACGGCTGTAGGGTACATTGTAGTACCAGCCTGGCTGGCTACCACCCTCAAGATGAAAATCTGTCGCGATGCACTTATCTGTGTGTTCCGACAGCTGCACGTGAGAACCAGTTCCTTCTAGGCTTTGTGTGCTTACCAGCACACAGTAAGAAAAAAAATGGGTCAGCTCACACCAAGACCTGATGACATTCGATGCAGCACACACTTTTTAAGCCAGCAATTAATACATTAAATAACTTTATTGACTACACAAAAACACATTTCGGTGAGAATTCCAGTAAGCCTCGCGGCGCGCGGCTTCGCGCTGCGCCTCAATACGTCACAAGTCACGTGTCACGAATTCTCTCTCAGTAATGTGTACCTTTTTGGTTATTAAATAAAGTTCTATATTGTATCGCAATCTTAAAAAGTGCACGCCGCGTCGCGTCTCGGTGTGAACTGACCCTTTTTTTGACGACATCTATTTTCAAGCACCTGCAGTGCTTTGACTATCATCACTAGCATAGTATGTTTCGTGGTCAAAAGAAAGCCTATCAGAGTGAAAAAAAAATATGTTGCTAGCTCTACTAGGAGGCTCCAAATTGATGAAGTGGTTTACCCGTTTCAAACACAAAGAATTATCTATAAATATTTTGAATAAGTATTTATTTCATCATTGCCCAATAATTACACCTATAATCCAGCCCTGGCTAAAGATATTGTACGCATTTCTTATCATATTTTTTTACGTTTATTTAGACGTAATTGCAGCAATTCATAGTGTTAAAATAAAACTATGTCAGAGATCATATAATTATTGGTTATAAAATTATTTAACTTACTAAGCTGTCTTCTTCAATATCGACTTCATCCATTGGCTCAGATTTGACACTCATTTCAGCTTGGAACATCTCAGCAATGGATCGTTCCTCCTCTTCAATACTACTCGCATCCCAATCTGGCTCATCTTTCACTTGGATCTCCGATTGTATTTCTACATTGCTGTGTGATGATTTTTCTGTGAAATAAAATTTTGATAAATTTTCAGGACATAATTTTTTTTTTATTAAGGTGGCCCTCTGTGGCCGGCGCAACTTCAACGCAAGCATAGTCTAAAAGCTTGTTGTTTCATCCAACGTAATGTTTGACTGCGAAAAAAGAGTGACAGCATCAGGGCCGTCGGTTATCAGTCCGTAAATTCCGCTGATCACTCGCGGCCGCTTCGCTAGGTCGTCATTCATGATTTCGCATTCATAAAACTTGTTCCAGGAGTATACTTCTTGTGAAAAAATCTTACAAGTTTGTGAAAAAAAAGTTAGTTATTTAGAATCTCCAATACATTTGCAAGCCTGGTATCTAAATGTTTTCTTTACTTTTAAAATTTATAGGTACATTAGATATGGCCAAACTTCAGGCAAAAACGCTGTTTTTCGGAGGCTTTGACTGAATTTGTTACACACTTTTTTTAAATTACGCCTAGAGACACGGCTAGATATAGCGCACAAGATACTAATTTGTTCAAAACATCTAACGAAAAATGTTTAACAACGCCATAATAAGTACAGAGGTTTTGTATGAAAAGTATGACGAATTGAGTCCTCTTAAGACCTCATATAACATGACTAGCTGTCCCCGGTGGTTTCTCCTACACTTCCAGTATAAAAAATTGCCTATCTATGGTATAGATATAGGCAATTTTTTCATGCCAAATTTAATTGAGATTGATTAAGAAACAAACAAACTCATAAGTATTATTAAAAGATAAAAAGATTTCTTTTGTTATCTACAGAATACTCACTTGATGTTTCAGAAGTGTTATCGCTATCTTTAATTTCATCATTTTCCACAGTTGTGTCAGTCTTTTGTCTCTTTCCATACTTCCGCTCAGCTGCATGCCGCCTCAAGATCCTTGGTGGTGGTGCTTCATCGGGTGAATCATCCGCAACGGTTGAGGTTGAAATGGATATGGTGGTTGAAGGTGTTGGTGCCACAATACTGGCGGTAACTGTGGGCTCTGATTGAGGAGCTGGGGCAACCAATATTGTTTGACCCTTTGGTGCACCAGGTCTAAGTGCGGCTTGACCTCCTGCTTCACTGGTTTTTATGAATACAAGCTTTGGTGGTCCAATGAACATTGGCCTGTTGAATATTAGTTATTGTTTAGAATAGATGTTGACAAAGCATTTCTCTGGAAAGTTTCGTTTGTAAGAATATAATAATAATATTTTTGCAGAGGTAAAGCATGGTGTGATTTTGCTAAAGAGAGTGTCAACTGGGGAAGTGGCTCCATCTCAGTGGCATGCACTCCATATGGCAATAAGGCATAATCATAATAATCAACCAATTTGGTATCAAAAAGAGATAGTATTTTTTTAATAATAATTATACATATAATTGATTAAATTGCCCCATCTCCTTAGTGATTGCCTAAAAACCAATGCACACCACTGCTCCACCTTACACAATACTGCAGCCAAATAACTTTATGTTTTGTTCCTTTATGTCAGCAAGGAGGAAGGGGGAAAGGTTGGTAATGCATGAGTTTGCAAGTGCCCATATGGCTACAGTAACCGCTTATCATCAAGTAGGCCATATGCTTGTTTACAGACACTGTATATATGTATAAAATTAATATTAATAAATTATGTAGATCCAAAACTAAGGATAGATTTATTTATTACTAGTTAAAGTATATTACCTATTAACTCCACCTTGCTGCTGGACAGGATTGAAGGCTTTGAGCAACTTATCATCTTTCTTTACTAATATTTTAGGGGTTTGTGAATCTTCAGGTTTCTTCTGAATAACCTGTTTGTTAACTACAGCGGTTGCAGGTGCTGTAGTCTTCTCAGCAGGAGTAGAGTCTCCACCTGCTTCATCTGTCTGTCTCCAGAGACCTCGTATTTTAAGAACTTCACCGGCCTTTAGTACAGTATCTAGTACCTCATTTGAGACGGTTGTTTCACCTGTAAATGGGGATTATGTTAGCAGTGAGAGTGAGAAGCAAATTGTAGTTTATAGCTGAACTGACCCATGATTACAGTAAAACATAAAGAAATTAACTATATTCTACTAACCTTTATACATATACTCGACGAGAATCTTTAACGCCTTTGTAGATATTTCAGAAGGCAGCACTACATACAGCATGCCACCCATGCGTGTCACAGACCGCTGCCCTTCGAACAGGTTGCTCAAGTACACGCTGCACGAGCTCAGGATGAACTTGTGTGCAGGTATCTGCGACCCATCCATGGTACACAGCACCACATCTGTAAATCGTTCCGAGCGGAGCAACGCCGCTACGGAAACGTTTAGGTGCGAGCTGTGCGAGTGCCATTTTAGCTGGTATGTGTCCGTAGACGTCATTTTCTTCTCTATATGACTACGAGCATCTGTGAAAATATTAATTTGCCATTTCACATTTGTACAATCTTATTTTGTTGTTTACAGCGGGATTTGTTTGGGAATGAAAAACGTACCATAGCTACGTAACATAACTGCACCAACTATTGGAATACTACATGTTCGATTAACTGTCTCTGCTGCTCAACATTGGCACACTCAAAGATATAACTCGCGTACATTATAATTACTTAAACTTTAATCAAAGTTTCATTACGTACAAGTTGTAAAAGTTAACCTTTTGAAGCAAGCAACTGATTGATAATAAAGTTCCATCCTTCAGTCAGTCAGTTTAGTTCAAGTTTGTTTTCTTCTGTCACTGTCACTCTTATTTGTAAAGACTAGGACAGAAATATAATTATGCTACGTTTCGTAGTATTCGAGTTACGTCTCTTGAGCGAAGCGTCAAACAAACAAAACAAAACACTGCAGCAACGTGCCCAAGCGTTTATATATTTATTACGTAAATTTAAACCTATTCAAAAATAAAATGATTCTGATATATACATTTAATCATAACATTTTATTTAAAAAATATATGGTCTATTTTTATTAATATAAACATTTTTTTTAATTAAAAAAAGTAAAAGATTGTTTTAATGATTTCCGTTAAGCTATAAGTATAAATTAAAAATAGAGTTCAACTTTACCTTAATAAACCGACAATTCGATAAATCGATAACGTATACTCGAAAATAAGAACCGCATTCTAATTTTCTTATGCACAAAATCTCCAGTTTGTAAACATTGTATCACTATTAAATTATACCTGAAATATAAACTAAAGCAATGCGCGCACCCACCGCTTGCGACTCTCGAGTTCGGTATGCGGCGACTGCGGCTACAAAAATCGATAGAATTCGTATTGATTTAACTTGAAAACCGGGGTTGCGCGTTTATCTCATCGATCCAAGCTTGTGAGCGTCGGTCGGAGACGCGCGCCTGCGTCGTATCGCGAGGGGCGCGTCGGACGCCACCGGCGCCCGCCCTGCCGCAGCACCCTGTTCACGCGCAAATTGCTTTTATTCCACGAACTATGAGAATACCTACTGGTATGCTTACGAAGATATTTCTTTTCAGGCGCGTGCTTATATAAACTGAAAATTTTTCTACCTACCTATTTAATTATTTATAATGTTTATATCTTCACTAAAATCTATTTAGGTATGATGAATATCATATATCTTATGCGATATGATAATTTGTAATTAATAACAGGGTTAGCACGCACTTATAATTGATATATTTTTAGTACCTATGTAAAGTAATGAAACTATAGGTCTATTTGTATTAATATTAAGATATATATTTTTTGTGTAAGACCGTTTGTTTCTAAAAAGTAAATAAAATAAAAAAATAAACAGGGTGCACTGCGTTCAGTACTAAGACCTCTGCATCATTGGAGGATAATTGGCGTAAAGATATTCAGTATATTTATTTTTTACTCCAAATTGGTTGCACTTGAGAGCCAGTTCCTTCTAGGTTTTTGTGTGCTTACCACCTTTGGCCACATCATCACTAACCATGGTGAGAGTGTGATCAAATACAGGCCTACGCATAGTTAAAAAAGGTCTACGTATTAGGAGTAACTTGATCTTAGGATATAATTCTGAATATTATTTAAAGTTTTTATTATACTCTTTAGTAAGTAGGTAGTTATTATCTGGGTGTAGCTATGTGTATCAAGCCCGGCCGCCAGCAGAAATAAAGAGCCTTCTTAATTTTGCATGTTAAAACCGTTCAAACACATAACATACTGTCAAATAGCTGTGGTTCTAGTAGGTATCTATGTTATCTCAAATAACACTATCACTTGGCATTGTAAAGTTATGGTCAACAACGCAAGCCTGTCCGATATAAAAAAAACTATGGTGCTTATAGGTTAAAGTTCACAATAAATCGATAAAACTCATGGATAAATGGTAATGCATAATATATTCAATCAATGTAATGCTTCATAAATAGAATTGACCATTATTCCATAATAATGCTGTATCCGTGCATTTATCTCAAGTTCCTGGAACCAGCTTATAACATGACTAGGTACTACAGAATAATAAAAGTAAGAAGAACCTTCAAAATTATAAAGACTGTAGTTAGCTAGGTTGACTAACCTTAGTAGGTAACAGTTAGGATTCCGCTGATTCTCGCTAGGTCTTTGAAGTAGGTCTAAGTATCTACCGACTGGGATTTTAGGAATAAATGAAACTGACTGTAAATTATGACGATGATTTTAAAATGGACAACAATCAGTAAATGGTGCTGTTTGAAAACCATTCAACTTATTGTATTGATTTATTGATTATTAGCTTTGCCACTGGCTTCGCTCGCGTGTGTTGATCACAATAAGGGTGTGTACTAAAATTGACGAAAGATATTGTTACGTATGACATTTGTTTTTGAGTGATTACAAGTCCTCATATTTAAATATACTTATATGGTTGCGCAAACAAGAAAAGTACATTACGCTTGATTATTTTACATTCTTAAGTAGGTATGACTTTTGATAGTTCCTAGTTTCATTGCTATCGTAAACTATATACCTATTTAGGTGCGATGTTTTGGTACATTTGCTCTGTTGGGAACACAACTAGACATATTCTAGTCTACCTAGAATAATTGTTTAGACCAAAAGTAAAAAGCATAATGCCCGATGACATTTCTTCACACAAAACCAAAACTAAGCGAGCTTGTAGTTACCTACTATAATAACTGATAGCTGATATACTACTCTTAAATCAATTCTTAGACAGATACATACTGACTCAGAACAAACAGAAACAGACATATTCATGCACTCCAACGTCTGTCCTGCCTGGGAACCGAACTCACAGCCTGCGGACGGCATAGTAGTAATGGTATCTAACTCCCCGCTTCAAACAGCAAGTAAACGATTAATTGATCAGAAGGTAATCTGAGTAATTATATAGACTATACATATACGTTATACTAGGGAAACATACCAAGCTGATGCATCTAGCTTTAATATTTAGATTCGTCGTTGTGAAAAAAAGTTGTTACTACGCAAATGTTGAAAACTAGCCTACATAAAGCTATATACCTCCTATATATAACCGTCTGGTTTCCGTCACGTGGCCGTACCACGGTACCACCTATAGCAACGTGCAAGCGGGAGGAGCGTGCGCCGATCGCGTGCGCAGACTTTATTGATTTCTCTACACTGACCCCTCGCTTCCTTCATCCCTCTATCTATATAGCTACACAATGTAGTCATATAATACGCATATAACTGCATCATTCATCGTCCATGTAGTTGTTATGCATTTGTCTTGTTTTTTTAAATTCATATCTGTTTATAATAATATATTTACTAAAAAAATAATTTTTCGCCTTGAATGTTATACGTAGGTACCTATATTAGTTTTCATTATAATAGCGATCTGAAAAATTCAGTCGCAGAAAAATGCGGGTCAGTGGCCAAACGCAAGCCCTTTAAATTAATAAATAATAATAATAACGTTTGTTAATTTGGGTGTAGGGTGGATCTCCAAAACTATTGATTCGATTCCGAAAATTCTTTCACTAATAAGAAGCTACATTGTTCCGAGTTCGAAAGACTATTTATGATCTAGCTAGTACTAGCTAGTAGAAATATAATAAATTAACTTTTTAATAAAAAAAAAAAACCGCGTTCTAAGTACACTAAAGTAGAAATAATTCTAATCTGACACTGTTTTGAAGTCAGCGAAAGAGCACGACGAATATTTATTTTATTTTTCAAGTGTTTTATATGGCTTTTCAATACCTCTCAAGTTTTGACACTGACCGAGGAATTTCATTATATTATTAACTTACGTATGTTAAAATTAATTAAAAATGAGAATCTTTTTATAAATTTGCCAACATTTCGTAAATTTTCTAATTTTTCACAAAAATTAGCCGCTCAGTGTACCTTTTTGTATTTGACAGTGAAAGTAAAATTACACTAAAATTATTATTCTTAGTCACATATTTTAGTTACTAAAGTAAAGTAAGAAAGATTTATTAACAGCAGAAATAAAGTAAAACAATAAAAGAGCAAGAAACATAAAGTAAGATTTAAAACTAGGCAAAATTATATATTACTTCCTTGTCTTTCATTACTTCAGAAGTAATGAAAGACAAGAACCTACACATCTCAACGAAAAGCAAATTATTTAACACATGCATCCTACCTGTGTTGGCATACGGGAGCGAAACATGGGCTTTAACAAAAAACGTAACAAATAAACTCTCCGTATGTCAACATGCCATGGAAAGGAGTATTACTGGGATCAAAAGAAAAGAGTAGCAACATTAGAAGTAAGACTAAGGTCCAGGACTATATTAGTCCTGGACCTTAGTCTTACAATATTATAAAATTATATATAAAAAACAAAACAGACAAAATATAAAAAATAAGGAGTATGAATACGACCCTTTCACGAGCGCCCACGCCTTGCGGCCCAGTGTAGAATTCATCATATCATATCAGCCCATGGATGTCCACTGCTGAACATAGGCCTCCCCCATTGATTTCCACTTCGAACGGTTCTGGGCCGCTTGCATCCAGCGGTGCCCAGCGACTCTGACCAGGTCGTCGCTCCACCTGGTGGGAGGTCGTCCCGCTCGGCGCTTTCCAATACGTGGTCGCCACTCGAGAACCTTTCTTCCCCATCGGTTATCGGCTCTTCGAGCGATGTGGCCTGCCCATTGCCACTTCAGCTTACTAACTCTACGAGCTATGTCCGTCGTTTTCGTTCTCCTACGAATGTCCTCATTACGGACCCTGTCACGTAGAGAAATTCCGAGCATAGCTCGTTCCATAGCTCGCTGAGTGACTCTAAGCTTATTTATGCGGCCAGCAGTAAAAGACCACGTCTCTGTCCCGTATGTCATAACTGGTAACACGCACTGATTGAAGACCTTTGTCTTCAGACTCTGAGGTATTCGGGACGTGAAGACTTCCCGAACGCTGCCCAGCCGAGTTGGATTCTTCGATTGACCTCTTTGTCGAAGTTGGACCTACCTAGTTGGACAATTTGTCCTAGGTAGACATACTCGTCTACAACTTCGAGAACAGTGCTCCCAACAATCACCGGCATTGGCGGAATATGAACATTAGACATAATTTTTGTCTTGTCCATATTCATTTTGAGGCCTACCTGTTGGGAAACTCTGTTGAGGTCATTGAGCATGATGTTCAAAGCTTCCAGCGATTCCGCCATTATGACTATATCGTCGGCAAATCGAAGGTGAGTGATATGTTCGCCATTGATGTTAATGCCATATCCTTTCCAGTCCAAGCTTGAATACATCCTCCAAGTGATGAAGAGTTTTGCGCGCACAGAGGTGTGAGATTTGGCAGATTATATGGAGGAGTGCAATTCAATTCAAAATCATTTATTCAAATAGACCTTCGCAGGCACTTATGAAAAGTTTGACTCTAATACCGGTTCGGAAGGTTGCATTTGCTGAGAAGAGCCTATTCAATCAATAAAACTAATAATTATTAATTATTGTTAGTTTTATTGATTGAAGACTTTCCAATATTCTCGCCTAATACTATTCCCTAATAATTACTAGTTAGGTACAGTGGGATAGGATCTCTAGAGTTAGGAGTTGACAGGGGTATGGGTAGCGAGGGAGGGAGGGAACTATCCACCAGTACCACCCCGCCGAGATACAAATTATTAGTAATAACTTTTTTTTACAATTATTAGAATCGAGGTAGTTTTTATACATTTATCGTCCGTCCAATCTGGCGCTCGTTAGCTACGGCCACTTTATATCCTTAAATGGATGCATATCCACTTCTTTGCTCGAGGAGCGAATGGCAGAAAATACAAAACATAGGTAACACATTTATCGCTATTGATTTGCAATGCCCATTGTTTATCATCAAGTCCCTATTATGCCGGAAGAATAAAAACAATAAGTTGATGAGAGCTTAGTAGAATACCGTGGCAAAGGTCATGCCTCGAATAGGCTCGAATTCTACATTGAGATTGAGCTTTCGCCGAAGGAAAAAATCGTGAGGCAATCATAGTATGATGGTAGGGTATTTTGTTGGAACCCAACTGGCTAGCTACCGATCTCAAGTTGAAAACCCTTCCAAACAAAAAAATATTTTTCAGATCGGTTAATAAATGACGGAACGGATATATGAGGTAACAAACATAAAAAGACAAAAAAATAACATACAACTGAATTGAGAAAGTCCTACTTTTTTTAAGTCGGTTAATAAAAATAAAAATTAAAGTGGGCCGCAAAACAAGAAATTCATGTCTTTACGGAACCCTTCGTGTGTGAATCCGACTCGCAATTGGCTGTTTTGTATCACTATGTGTGTAGTGCACAAAAAAATAATTTTCCAAATCGGTTAATAAATGACGGAGTTATGAGGTAACAAACATAAAAACAAATATGAATTGAGAATCTCCTAAAGTCAGTTAATAAAAATAAAAAATTAAAGTGGCTGGCACATAGATTAAGGATATGCGCTTGGCTATTTTTTTTATTACTATGTGTGTAGTACTGTGCAGCATGCCTGAAAAAAGAAATATTTTATTTTTATTTGCTAGGAAACACAAGATAACCGGTTTTTATTGCAACAGAATGTATCGGTAAGTTACGGTAAATTTCGATTATCACATATGCCCAAGAATCCTAGAGCTAGAGATGCTCTAGAGTTCATGCTAGTATGTAGGAGGTAGTGATGGCAATAACGGCTGTTTTTTAATAATGATTTGAATTATCCTGTTGTGGTATTGTACAATAACTGTTATTGTATACTTTTGCGCGTTATTCTGTTATAGTGCTGTTTTGCCAATCTTTACATTATAGGGTGTAATGAAGTGACACAAGCAAAGAGTACGCTCTAAAATGTACACTAACTGTAACTATTCACATATTTTCTTATTAACAGTTTATATACACAAATTATCTACATATAATGAAATCGTATAATTTCAATTATCGGCAACGTTAACGGATAATTGCATACGCAATGGCAACGTATCTGTTACTGACAACAATCCAACGTGAAAAAACAAAACAGCAATAACATCATTAGGATTGTCAAATTCAATTTTAGCCGATGTGAACTTTATTTCGGTACATGAAAGGTTATCTAGTAAATTACGAAAGAAAGGTGGGAGTATCATGTGATTACAAGTCGCGGGCGCGTAGCGCTATCTCACTCACACACTAACGGCGTGCCCAAAGAAATTGGATATGCGGTCTTGCCTATTGCCTGCCTACTCTAACAGAAACAACAGTTTATAACGACAACAGGATAACTGAGCGATCAATAATGAGTTGTTCATTGCGGTAGAATAATGCATTATAGTAACGGTTATATTACAATAACCGTTACTATAATGCATTACTAGTAGGAGGTGTTTTCTTGGATCATGATGTAGCTATTTGACGTAGAGTGAAGATACCCTGTCTAGGCTATTTGGCATTGTGACATTTGACATATATTATTATTTATTTGGTAGAGTTGGCAACATTGCGTACATGGTCGACAAATGTTTTACAAATGTTTATAATTTCAAGAAAATTGACACTATCAAAGAGTATTTAATCACTACGTTTTATTTAAATGAATCAACGGTACATATAACTCAAAAATGAGTTTGCAGAGTAAAACCACCCCATTGTCTGCCGATCTAAATAGTTTTATATACGGTGTGTCGAGGAGGAATGCACAAAATGCCCCAGAGCTCACGAAGATTGGCTTAACCCTGCTGAAGAACTTCCCAGCAGCTAGAGATGCTGTATTGGAGTACTTCGCTATGGTCTTTCATGATGCCGTCAACGCTGCACTCAAACAGGGAGACTATGAGGTCAGTTTATGGTAGCCTATGTCCTTTTCCATATCATAGGCTATCTGCATGCCAAATTTCATGATGATCCGTTGAGTAGTTGAAGCGTGAAGGCGCAACAAACAAACTCACTTTCGCATTTATAATATTACTAGCTGTCCCCCGCGGTTTCACCCGCATTCCCAGGATGAAAAATAGCCTATGTCCTTCTCCATACCATAAGCTATCTGCATGCCAAATTTCATGATGATCCGTTGAGTAGTTGAGGCGTGAATGTGTAACAAACAAACATACTCACTTTCGCATTTATAATAGTTAGAATGTTAGGATTCATGTGTTGGTTTTTATGTTTGTTTACATTGATTCATTGGTTTGAAGAAATTAACATAGGTTAGTTTTTAGGGTTCCTGTTTCCCGGCCACTATTGCTAAGCCTCTGCTCATCTGTCTGTCTGTTAGTGGGATGTAAAAGGTAGACAGTTGAATCCATATTTCTATTACCACTATAACAACAAATAAATAAAGAAAGTTAATACAAGAAACAACTTTACTGGCTGGTTTTTATACATTCAAAAGACCTGTTAAGAAACCAATATAAAAGATTATTAGTCAAATAGAATATTTAATTATATCTGTACTCGCTGTTGAGCACATCACTGATTTTGTGTCCCCTCACTAATGGTTACTCTCTCTTGTCGCTGTGCTATAATGCAATACGTTGTTTGTAATAATAAGTATGTATGAAGATTATATTGCCGTTTTGCTGCTCTCCATCTGCCCTTCAAGTCCCAGCCCCAGTAACACAATTATGCTGTTGTTTCAGCCAGACCCAATTACAAATGGTTCACTGGAAAGTGTCAGCATGATTGGTCCAGAGCTGTGTGGTCTGGGACAGTCATGGGCACCGTTCATAGCACCATGGTGTATCAATTTGATCATGGATATAGCTACCAAGAAAGCTAATATAGCTAGTAAGTATCCAACAATAAGTCTCATTATGCTAGCTTCCATATAGCTGAATCCTATCTAAGTGCCAAGTTCTGTTGATTTATAATATTATCATTAGGATTTTAGTTAGTATACCTGTCTCATGTGAGCCAGCATTCTGTTGCTTACTTCTATTACTATTGCTTTGGGCACCATAACTAGACAATTGGACAAATCTATCGGCCCTGTCATGCCATGAGATGGTTTGAGCCAAGTCTATTAAAACCCAGTTTTTAAGATAGTTCTGGCTCTTTTTGTTATATGACGTTAGAAAGTGACAGATATATTTAAAATCAGGGTTTTGCTAGACATGCTTTAAACCAAGGCACGTAATGAGGGGGCAAGGGTCTTCCTTCTGTGTCTATTGCACCACCAGGGATATTATTTTGATAACAATGAGATATGAGTGCAACCAGCATTTATTTATTTTTGTTTTCAGATATAACACTACAAAGCACAGATCCTGTTCGGGTACTATTGGACATAACAACACAAAACTTGACTTTACTCAACTCAGAAGAAAGGGCAAAATGCATTGACATGATGCTTGGTAATAATACTTAAATTGCAGTACGTCTGGTGAAATCTGTGTCGTCTTACTAAAATAAATTTTGGTAGTTCTATTGAGTCAAAGGCTAAAACCGCTGCAAAAAAGTTAGGCATCCTCTGTAAGGTGAAGCGGTACTTTACACCGGATCGGCTATTGCAACTGTACAAAGCACAAGTCCGTTCGTGCATCGAGTACTGCTGTCACCTCTGGGATGGATCTGCCAAATACCAGCTGGAGGCCCTTGA